>CAUJNA010000447.1:153555-181055 GCA_963377175.1 Effrenium voratum
GGCCTCGTGGTGGGTGCACCATTCATGCACCATTTGCTTGGCGTTCATTGTTTGTGGGATCGTTCGGGTCCGGGAAATTGCTCAAATTGGGGCAATGCTCGCGTGATGTGCAGGTGCGTATTTGTTCATCCTGGGCAGTCAAGTGGAGCCGTCACAAGTCTTTGATGTGTGTGTGTGTGTGAGTTCACGCACAAACAACACACTTCCCACACATCTTTGCTTGGGATATTTGGCAAGCGTACGCAATGGTTGACGCACCGGCCATCCTGTCGGGCAGCGTTGCTTGGTCGGAGCTATGCCCATGTGGCCAGCGGCCAGCGTGTGACTCACGGTTGGGTATGCTAACAGTCCTGGTGAGCTGCGAATCGCAGCTGTGGGCCAGCCAAAGAACATGAGTGGTTGCATTCTCCAGGCTGGCCACAGCGCCAATGAATGTCTTGCAATATGGAAGGGGCGTGTCACACATTGGTTCCAGTGCAAAGAGGCGTGCGGTTGCCGAGGCCTTCGGTATTTCCGACTCGCCGGAGGCCCAGAGCGTCTGAGCGCTGGATTCTGTGTTTCAATTTACAAAGCATTCTCATGGATGTCAATGTTGCAAGAAACTCTCAGGATCCCAGATCTTGTCAGCCTTCCTCCATTTTGTGGACTGGAGAAAGAATCCGAATGGGAATATGCGGGACCCCAGCACCCTGGATACCAATCGAGCCCTCGTCCAGCGAAATTTTCCGAAGGTTGAATGTCAGGATAAGGGATGCGACTGGCAAAGAAATATCAACAAGGTTGTGCTCCAGCGTTTTCTGTTGTTTGAGCGGGGTGATTAGATCTCCGGCTTCACAGACTTTGCTGCCCTCGGCGCGCTGAGGGCTTGTGGACGGGTCGGTATCACTGGGTGCTGGCGGTTGGGCATGGGCCCATGGCCTAAGGACAGGGGCAGTTTGGCCACTTCGTGCAGTTCGACTATGGCCAGCGCGGAACCCAAGGTGTGGCGGTCCGGACCTCAAAATGGTGGCTTTCCTTTTGGGTTTCCCTTGAAAACAGACAAAAACGGGGTGCCCTCAAAAACGACAGACCCATATGGCGTTACGCATGGCAATGAGTGTCGCAACAGAAGGCGCAAGCTGAACATCGGCTCCCTGTACAGTGGCAGGCGGGCGCAACACTGAACCCCCCCCCCACCATTTCAAAAGGACGACTGCATGCCCATATTGTTAAACCACCGATTGATTTTCGGGGTGCCCTTCATCACGAATAGAGGGGACCCCGCTATGTATTGGACGGGTTTATGAATCCAGGGTCAACCTGGTGCAGAGGAATCAGAATCGCTGGGCGAGCAAAACAAGCGCCAAGCGCTGCATGGGGAGACGCTGAGGTGCACAGTGCCAAACTGCCCAAGCTGGTGGGCCAAGTATGGCCGGGACGCCGAGGTCCAAATGTCGCCAAATGGCACTCGAAGTGGATTGCAACAGGGTGACTGCAAGCCCGGAGAAGGATGTCTGCTTGAAGCGTTGAAGGCCTATCTTTGACAGCTGTCTAACCAACCGCTACGGCCCATTTCAAGTTTGGTTCGATTTGGCCAGTGATGTGAGTTGGATGCTAAAGGAAAGGAGTGCTGAGGTCATTGCATGCATACACGTTGAGGTTCCCCGTGTCAAAGTAGCACTTGCTGCAGAGGACTGGTGTGCGACAGGCGTCTTCCAGCGATTCCGGCTATACCGCTCAACCGAGGCAAACTAGTGCAAGACAAAATCAGTGCTCTTCTATGGCAGCCGTCTGACGAAATGTGTATTGGCTGAGTGAACCTCCTACCGGAATTTGAGGCTACTCTGTGGGCTGCCAGATGCAGTCCATGCCTCAGGGACGGAGAGGAGAGCCGGGAAGGACCAACAAAAATAGATTACGAAGGCTTCGTCCAATAGTTTTTTTTGCGATTCCAAAATGGGTGGGTCAAAATAGGTACTCAATATAGAACCCTGGTAAATGGACACGTGGACTAAAACCTGCGGTTTGGTGGTTTCATTTTGACCCATACCCAAATCAGTGTTTGGGGTCTCTGGACCTATGAGCGCACTCCGAGATGTCGAGTGCGCGAGACATGTGTCATCGAGCCAGGGACTCGACGAAGTGGAAGTATGAGGACTCCTTCTGGTGCGCACGGGATGGGATCCTCGGGTTTGTCTGGTTCGCATTGTGTGTGGGGGTTTTGCGAAGGTTGCTGAGCCTTGAGCTGCTTTTGAGTTCAAGCCTCCAAGGCTTTAAGCCGATTTGCGTCTTCGATTCTGCGACCGCAATCTAAGGATATTACTACATTCCACCCTAGGGAAATCACCCAACATTATCCCAAATACACCGAAATAACCACATTTTATCTGGAAATAGGCTAAAAAGTAGGGTGATCCCCCAGAAACCGTAATGACAGGGTGTAGTAGGAAACCCCTTGGCTGCACCTTTTGCCCCTTGAGCCGCAGGTACAGCCTACCAGGCGCGGGTGTTGGGTTTCCTTCTGCGGGCAGGTTGATGCAAGCCGGTCAGCTTCCGTGGTTGGATTGGTGGTGGTTAAGGAGGGGTTTTCCCCATGTGCCCTCTACAAGACCAGGGGTTCAAGTCCCAAACCATCAATCCAAACCGCCAGTTCTGCGGTGCCAGAAGCGGAGCAGGGTGCAAGGAGTCCGGATCGATCCGTGGGCTCATTGACGCGCGATGTTTCATCAATGTCTGCTTAATTTATGGCGAGCTTACCGATTCGGGGGTAAAACGAGCTCACCATGGAAAGAATCCTCGGGGCGGGGGTGGTTGTGGCCTCTGGTTTTCCGCCTTTTCTGGGCTCTGCCCTTTTTAGCCTGGCCACCGCTTGCGTGCGCTGTCTTTGATGGCTGGTTCTTTCCCGCTGTGGACTGCCCGGATGGTGATGGCTTGGGGATCGCTTATTTCAGGTTCTACCATACTTCAAAATTCGCAGATCAATTGCTGATTGCCCACCTCTTGCAACGACATGAAAATTGCTGTTTTCTTCTGACGTGGGCCAGGAGTTGGCTAAGTCGTTAGCTCTGGGTTTTCAGGGGTGAAGTGGGAGCTAGGGAGCTACCAACGGTTACTAATCTCCCGGCCTTCCATCTATGCAGAGCAAAAAGCGCTTCTGCCACGTGACGTGCCCATGAACCACATGTTGGGAGTCACTTAGATGACAATGTGTTAGCTGTTTCAAGGGCTGCAAGTCGAACTCTGGACACCAGACGTGGGCAATTTGCAAAACGCGGCAGTCGGGCCACGATCGAAGGTAGGGAACATTCCCAATCACAAGTAGCTGTGGCCCGTTTGATTCTTTACCATGGATTCTCGGAAGACTCCTTTGGATCTTGATTGAAATGACCCTTGACCCTTCAGGGTCCGAACCAGACTACAACGCCGTGCATGAGCCCAGTTCGTAGATCCCTGGTTGTCCAATTCACTCGCTGAGCCCGCCTTCGCCAGGCCGATGTCCCTCGCAGAAGTGGTCCAACAAGACCGACGAATGTGTGCAGCAGGACCTTTGGAGAAGCCGGCAGATGGATTCGTGTCCTTTTTGGGAGTGGAGCCCTAGGGGGTTGCTTCAAAGGGCAACCCAAAGGAAACCATCTGTCGCGTTCCAGCAGTTTGAGACAAACCTAGATTAAAGCAACAGATGCTAAGCGCCTACTCGGCTTGTTTTCAGTGGTCAAGGTCAGCTGGGCATGTTAATTGGCCAAAGAGAAGTGGGACATTGGCAGGCCGTTCACTCGGAGAAGCCTTTCATCACCCCCTGCACCCCCCCCCCATATCCGGGTCCCCCGGGTCCCCAGGTCCCTTGAGTCTTGGGGTCTCTTGAGTTCCTTGACACCTGGAGCTCTGGACTCGTCTGGACTCGTCGACGCCGGGAGTTGTTGGCCAGGAGCTGGGCGGAAACTGCTCGCAGCCCAATGGGCGCGCCCGCCGCGAGTTGGCTCGGATTCGCGGGCGAAATCGGGGGTGGTGGGGGGAGGCCGGGGGGGGGGGGGGGGGGGGGGGGGGGGGGGGGGGGGTTTTATGTTTTGAAAGGGGGGGTCCTGTGTGGGGTGGGGGGGGGTTGGGGGGGGGATATTGGGTGGGGGGATGATGATATTGGGTCGAACCTGATCTGACATCCTACTAAATAGGGATCCATTGGCCCTTTTTCCAGACGGCGAGCTCATCTGGGGGAAAACGAGCTCACAATGATCTAGGGCATCCCTTCTTTCAGGTTTGGACATATAGAACTTGCTGATCCATGCGCTTGCCTTTGAGCCGCTTCAAGACGAGCAGATTTCAGGAAGCGGTTCTTCTCGTCATCTAGTCACGCCAAACGAACTGCAAGTGGTCGGGCTGTGACTTGCCAGCAACGGACGGGGTGTTTGTCTCTCAGTCTTTGCCGGCACCCGGACTATGCCAATTCCAGCGATGCCCAAACATGTTGAAGGTGTGTGTGCGCGTGTGTGTGTGTGTGTGTGTGTGGGCGCGCATCAGTTTCAGACAAACAATGTTGAACGCTCCTGCCGGAACGCTAAGAAACCCAACCTTCGAATTGCAACTACTTGGGTTTACTGTGAACAACACGCAGGCGCTGCCACTGGATTTTACTGTTGATGGACAACAGCCTGCATCCCCTAGCCCAAACACATTGTGATAAACCACGTACCGATTGAAACATATCTTGTCCATGGGGTATGCCACTTTTTTGCTGGCTAGCCCATTTGGAGTCCCTATTGAGACACGATGGAAGGATGTCCTGGTGGTTCAATGTGTCTGGTGACCGTTTCCGCCCCATTTCCGCGAGCCGTTTTGCCCTCGAGAAATTATCTTGGGAATCCGAAGCCCATGTTTGGTGGCATTTGGGTGTGTCTCAACATGGTGCCCTTAGGTGTTTTTCGTGGGAAGACCAAAAGCAGCTCTTGCCAGTTTTGGGGCTCCAATTCAAATTCTTCTTACACCGGGTGGGGTGTGTGTGTTTGTGAGGGTACCCTTTTAAGGGTTGCATTCAAGAGATCGAAGGGACACCACCCAGTTTGAGGCCTGCCATGGTAGACACAGCCATATGGGTATGCGTAAATAGAAGGATCCCGAAAATGGTGGTTTCTCTTCTTGTTTCCCTGGTTTGCAGGTGAAAAGGGGTACCCTTTCAGCTTGGCTTTGAAATGAACCCATTTTTGCGGGTGCCAACCTATTTTGACACCTACACATATCCCATCTGGAGACTGACCGCCAGGACTCAGACGTGTACTTGGCACGCTGAGCTCTCGGGAGAGGCCGGGGGGGATTTTTGTTGCAGAAAGAATCCCAACTCCCCTACAAATTTACATGAATCCCCGGGGGTCCGTAAAGGAGATTCCTTTACACATGGTGGGTTTTTAGGTTTCGCGTTAATTTGAGAGAAGTTTCATATCTGCACCTTTGGTTCTGAATTTCAACATCTTAGCAAAGACAAAAGATCTGTGGATTTCTCAGCTTGAGTAATGCCTTGGCGGCTGCTCTCTGGAGCATGATGTGTGACACGCTGGAGCGTGATGCCCTCGACTGGGCTTCCCCTCAAGACGCGAGGGCAAGGGACGGAGCATCGAAGCCAAGATGCGACGCTTGGATTTTCATCATTTGTGATATGGGTCTGTCTTTTTCGGGTACCCACCATTTTGGAGGGGTCCTCAAAAAAACAAAAGAGAAACAAGAGAGAAAGAATACTTTTTCGGCCTCAGCCTTGATGCTAGGTTTCCGTGGATGAGCTGTCGGGCATCAAGGACATCAAGGCCTTCTGCGCCCGGAGCCCCTGGGGGTTTCAATGGTTGCGCGCCTGGAGCGAAGCAGCTTCAAATCTCGGCATGAAGCCGTTGGACATATTTTTCACCGACCCGAGCTACGGCACCCACCCACCCGCCCCCGCCCGCCCGCCCGCCCGCCCACCCACCCACCGAAGTGGAAATTCTCCCAACATCCCTAGCACGTTCTTTCCCCCGGTTTTGTGGGGGACGGGTTGGCCATCAAGCCATAGGCCGAGTCCGGAGAGCCTCAAAAAGCGCTTTGTATGAGCTTGCTTGGAGAAGCGGGCTCACCGTGTTTTTTTTCTTTCTCCGGTGGCTTTGGATCCAACTTGTTGCCCTAGGCCGCTGGCAACGTGGAATACGATGAGAGTACCGATCGAGGCAGAGGCGGCGATCTGGGAAAGCAGGTTGGCTCAGCCGGCAGGATCTTTCTGGTGCACTCAAACGGGCGGGTGTACGGCAGAATTGGACAAAGGAGGCAGGTTACACAAGCTTCATCCAACGCATGGCCGAGTCAAACTTCTTGATTGAACCAAGCACGGTTTTCGGATTCTTCACTGCTGGGTGGCATTCTTGGCATTTGTTCGGACTGCAGCGCGTAGTGCTGACTGGAGTTTGATTCTGCTGCCTTGTACCATAGCTATGCCGCTGCCTCGTACTCAAGCAAAGCCGCCATTGACAAACCTGTTACCTGAACCCCCCCCGTATGTTTACCATTTTGTTGGTTTCAATGGTATTTGCGGTGTTCCCTGCCGTTTCATTCTTGCTTTGGGGAAAGCAGCAGAAAAAGTGTGCTTTATTAACGTCTATTTCAAAGTCTATCTAGAAACTTGGAAATCATCCTGAGACAGGAAGTCCTCCATACATCTAATTTGAAGAAGCACCACAATTAAACATGTGCTTCCAAAAGGAAACCCGAGTTACATGAAAACTTGACATTGTATTAGGATGTGTCACTGTTAATTTCTAGTTAAATTTCAACTAAAACATTAAATAACTCTGTCCTGGAAAAAGAGAACCCCTTTAAAATCTTGAAATAGGAGTTACAGCTACAAATAATATTTGAATACACTCATATTTACATGCTCGGTAAAATAGAAACCGTACTAGAACTATGTCCTTATGAAGTTCTATTTGAATTCTATTCAAACAATACAAATAGAACATGATTCAATATCTAATGTCAAATAAGACACTTAATTACACATATTACTGGAAGATGAACACCTGTTTAGATTGCATGCACACATTGCATTTACACTAGACATCCTACTAGGAGTATGTCATTATTTAAATTCCACTTCAATTCTACTAGACAGTTGAACAACACATCCTAGAAAAGAGAGAGAGAGAGACCCTCTTTAGAATCTAAATTCAAATACTAATGCCAATTAAAAACCGTTCAAAGCACGTCTATCTAAATGATCGCTAAAACTAGACACTCTTCTAGAATTGTTTCCCTACTAATAAGCTTCGAAAAGGAAAGCCTGTCTAGACCATCTCTAAACCAGACATCGAACAGGATGATTTCCTTTTTACTTCAAATTAGTAATCTAAGTTGAAGTAAACAGTCCCATTGAAAAGAGTAATTGACAAGGCGATCCTATTCAAGTTACTTTTCCAGGATTCACAGGTATTTGCGGGGAGTTCCCTTTTTGGGCATTGGGGAAAGCAGCAAAAAAGGGGCTCATTTCCGAAGACAATCTGGAAGCTTCAGGCTCCGGCCCGACTGAAATTTCCGTCGGCTTGGATGTACCTTTGTCCTATGTCTAAGCTGAGGTTTTGCCAGATGCCAAAGAGGGTCAGGCCCCCAAACCGTGTGAACCCTTTAAATCGTTTAATCCCTTTCTCAGAGGAAAGGTCCCCCCCCCCCCAGCGTCAGGGGCCCAAACCGTTTGAACCGTTCAAACCGTTTGAACCCTTTCTCAAGGGAAAGACCCCCCCCCCCCCCGCCTCCCAAGGCCCAACACTGTTTAAACCGTTTCTCAAGGGACCTTTCCTCTGAGGGTTAAATAAATGGTTTTGGGCCCAGACCTTTCCTCTGAGAGAGGTTTAAACGGTTTGAACGGTTTTGGGCCCTGACCTTTCCTCCAAGTGTTCAAACGGTTTAAATCGTTGAGTAGTGGGCAGAACAAATGAAGACAGAAAAGGTCGACATTGGGGGGTGGGGGGTACTTTTGTAAAGAATAGCTTTGTTTGTTGCCGCTCGGCTGCAACTTCCAGATGCAGTCATAGTTTCCGGAATTGCCAGTCGTGCATGTTCCAAGCTTGATTCAGAAGCTCTCTTGAAATAAAGCAAACTCTTGGGCTCATGCCGAGAACTCACTCGCTGGGGACGCATTGCTCCAACTATAGGACTCGAAATGGAGGTCAAATTCGGTGGGGATTCATGCAACCAGCAGCCGAATCTCCAGTCGCATCACTTTTCAGCCGCTTCATGGGGCCAAACAGCTGCGAACCACAACCCAGACCCGCCCTTCGGACCCAAACTGTTTTGAGGCCTCTAGACTTTGTCCTAGGTTCAAAAGGGCATTGAACTAGTGATGAAGCGCTCGTTACAGTACAGGTTGGCAAGCAGTTGTGGATCACCGAGTTTGATGACGGCGCAACTGCATGTTCCGACATTCTGCTGGCAGCTCTCGAAAACGCTGAAGGTTATGCAAGACGCTGCCTTAAAAAAAAAAAAAACATATATATATATATATATATTTAAATAAATCATGACGCCCTTGGACAAAGAACCCTTGCTTGAATCACAACGGATTGGGGGAAGCAGGTCAATCGCAGCTTGAGGGCTAGGCGCAACCACTCTCCTTCGCAGCCTGCCCATTGGCTGGCAGCACCTGCCAGGCTGCAGCTTCTGGGATGACAAGTTTAATGCCAGCCGCAACAAGGCCGGACAAACCGAAGTTCTTATCAGTGGCAGCGAGGGGGTCTTAACCAATGAAAATACCGAGAGGGTTCCAGAGAGGTGCTGGGGCGTATCTTTTTCTGCCAGAAATGCATAGAATGGGACGCCAAGAACTGATGATTCTAATGGGTGTGTCCACGCATTGTGCGCGGAGAGTGTTGGGTTGTTTGTCTTCCGCAGACACCCCGGAACAGCCGAAGCTGCTTGACTGTCCTCAGAGCCTTGAAGGGGTAGAAGGGCAGGAACACTGAGTGTGTTTTCTTTCTTTCCAAGGGCATGTGGACCTTTCCCACCAGGATTTGTTGAGCTGTTTCAGAATACTTGACCGTCTTTCGTCTTGACTGTCTTTCGCAACATCTTACATCCTTGCCCTGGTGGAACTGATGAAATTCCTAGGTTTTGGGTTGAGCGTTGACCAAGACCTTTCTTTCCAGCTGACATTCTGCTCATGTGTACCCCCAGGCAGCCAGGCTTTGGATGGCACATGAGCCACAAGCAATACCCGGGTAGATGAAGATTAGAAAGGGATAATCCCAGCCATAAACGTGTGCCTTCGCCACCTTGTTCATTTCTTACATGGTTCCGTCTAGATTTGTTTGAATCCCGATCGGTTTTGATGGTGACTCACATGCCGGCAGCGCAGCAAACGCGCTTCGATGGAAACAGTTCCCCCGCTTTCGGCAGGAACGCGTCTTGGCGATGCAGCGGCTCTTCGCGAAGCGAGCGCCCGGCGACGTCTTTGCCGTGCCCGGCAGCTCAAGCGAGGTCGCCGAGTCGCTCGCGGGCCGAAAAATGTGAAGGCGTTGAAGTCCCTCAAGGGGAAGCTGTGGAAGGGGGCTCCACGTTTGCTTGGCCATGAAAAATCCTCTTTGCTGTGGTAAAACCTTACTTGCTGGTTCTCAAAAAATGCGGTTGGGGGTTCTCCTCTCAACCACTCAGAGAGGACACAGATCGTTCCATGGCGAGCTGTAAGGCCCTGGATCAAAAGACTTGTGTCTTTCCGTTTGTCCTAAGGGGGAGGCATTTCCTGCAAAGACATGTCCAAAACCCATCTGGGATTTTTTAGGATGTAACTTCTCTTGACAGCAGGAACCACACGGAGCAGAATGAATAAATGAGCACCGCTCCCCATAGGCGCATAGACTCGAGCCGAACGGGTGTGTGCTCTTCTTTGATGCTCCGTTTTTTTTGCGGGGTTCGTTTCCCATGGGAGCGGAAGGAACGTCACCCAAAATGCCCCCCCTTCCCCCCCCAGTGTCGAGGCCTGCCCCACTCTGCGATGGGCCGGCAAGCTCAGTTTTGGGGGCAGAACCAGGGCCGCAGGGGCTCGCAGCTAGCGCCCCAAGGATGCTTCCATTTGCTGAAATGACCATGTTTATTATTATCCATTTTTGGTTTGAAAGGGAATCTGTTACTGCTTTTGTTGTTTCAGAAAAAAACATCCCAGGGGGCGAAAACGCAAATGGAAGGAGAAGGCCGGCTTTTGCGACAATCAGCCTCATTTTTCCCAGTTCAGTAATGTTGGGGGGCGGCCAGAAAGGTGAGGTTTGAGGGCTGCTTTTTGAAGATAGCCATGTCCAGTGCAAAGAGCATATCAACCACATGGCGAGCCCCGGCGCGTGAATCCACCCAATTTCCGGCCTTGTTGGAATCTCATCTCAATGGATACCACGTAAATATATTTGGGAAACGGGGCCCAGGTACTGTAGGAATCTCGAAAAGTGGTCTCAATGGACACCACCCAGCAAATGGATCAATCTTTGATTTGGGGAAATGGGCCCCATGTAGGTGTGTCATCCAAGTCCGGCCGCTGCAAAGCTGATTTGGTCCCCAACTCTGCGCCCTTCCAGGAAAGACGTGCGGCCTATGGGACTGCCCTCTCTTGAAGCTAGATGGGGTTTGCGTCGGTTGTTGCTATCCGTCTGATTAGTCCCCATGCAACTTCTCCAGGCTAAAGCAATGAACCTATCATGAGGCCATGGACTTGGGAAAGACCATTCTGGTGGCAAACCAAAGGCTTTTCTTCTTTGTTTTAAGCCAGTGCGCTGAGGAAGTGAGTGTTTGGTTCTGCCGGAGCATTCTTCAAACAACACATGGCGTCTCTGTGAGTCGCGCGCCGGGTGCGGCATGTTTCGTTTGGCCGGGAACCGTTTTTTGGCCGGCTTGCACACATGGTCGGCAAACTTGGAAGCACAAGCCACATCGCAGTTTTCGCTTTCCTCCCCAAGGTAAAACATGGATCGCACACCTAAAGCCCTCGAATTTGAAAGGAGCTTCCTTGTTGGGAGGGGGCTTGTTATTTTGGCGGAGGCAATGGAGCATTTATTTTTTTCTTGCTGGGAGCACCTCGAGGTGAGACTCACCATGGGCTTTCCCCGGCATCGGTGTTCCTTTTGGGCTTCCCTTTGCGACAAAGCAAAGGGGTAAGACTCAAAAAAAAGAGATACCCAAAGTTGCTGCCGGTGCCCTCTTAGTTCTTTGGTGGGTCGGCCATTCTCTTGCTTGTGACTCCCATTCAGTTCGGCCGCCTCCCGAAAGTTGGCGGCTCATAGTAGAAGTGTTAGCTTGCGGGCAAGATGGGCTGCAACGAGTCGACTCAAGTTTCCAGTGATGCCGCTCGGCCAAGCACGAGATCCATGTTCGGTCTTAGCCTTTGGCCTTTGTGTCTTGATTTGAGCGTGGCTCAAGATTAAAGAGCTAGGGTTACGGGTTTTAGTGTTTGGTTTTATTTACCAAGTTGCCGTTTTGATACCATATTTTTTAGCCACAGCCATTTGTAGAAACCAGGCGCGCAGAAAAAATGATCTTGTCCATGCCCCACCGCTCATCAGCTCCTGCCCATTTCCTACGGCCCGGGTGACACAAATTCCAGAAGTTTGTTGAGCTGATCTGAATCTGGAAGTACGCCAACCACTGCAAGGGAACTCGGCCATGACGCAGAACGAGGTTGGAAGGCCAAAATCTAGATTGGGCAGATCATGAAGCGATTCTTTTTAAATGTCTTCTATTTTTTCTGTTGTCATAGATTGGGACTGTGAGTCATGCCCAATTCCAGATGCAAAGAGGCGGGGGTTGTGGGCACATCGCGAGCCGAGGCAATTTTTGGGTCTTTTCCAGAGACAGTCGAGGCGAAGACCTTCGCAGACCTTCTCACGGGTTTGTTGTTTGAAGGTACCCTGTGTTAGGGTCTTACAGGGAACCAACAGGAAAAAGGAGAGCCTCCATTTTGTGGGTCCCCCTATGAACATCCATGAACATCCATGAACCATCGTGGAACCAGGGGAGTTGGTCTAAAGTGCCTCGCAGCCCGCTTTGCAATGACTCTTTCACTTAAAGGGGCATTGTACTAAGTGGGTTATAGCCAGGCTTACTAACCACTTACGTACCGATCGCCCCGTTAAGCGGGTTGCCTCTCACACATACCCAACTTCCGAAGCCTTGAATGCCTTGAATGCCTTGGGGTCTGTCGGAGCCCATGCCAAGCTTCCAAGGGTGGAAGTACAGACTCTTTGTTCAGACCCCTCGGCTTCCCTGGTTTCCACCCCACTTTGCAAGGTGCATTCCTCTTTTCGGGAGTATGAACACCAGCAAGCCCGGGCTCACCAAGAGGTATGTGAGCCAGAATCGAAACCTGGGTAGATGAAGTTTAGTAAGGCGCCTTCGCCGTCTCGTTCATTCTTTACATGGTTCTGGGGATCGACCGTTTGACTCAGCTCCAAGGTTGTGCCTGACTCGGGGAAGTCTATGCTGCAGAGTGGCAAGCCCCACTTCCTCGCGGAGAAGATCTTCGAGTAGCTCGGATGGGGCCGGAGGATTCAGGGGGGGTGCTTAAAAGGGCTTAGTAACTGGTTGGAAACCTCGGTTATAGCCCACATGTCGTAAGTCGTTCGAGTGGGTTATAACCGGGGTTACAGACCACTTCCGTACCCTGCCCTGTGAGGGGCTACAATCTTGGTGCTGTTCCGATACTGCATTCATCCTATCTTGGCGTTATGTTCGGTTATTCGCCTCGGCCCACATGCAAGTGCCAAGATGACTAGGAGTCCGTTTCAGTCCGAGTGAAAGGATGGAATCAGACCATTCATGCACTGGTGCATTGTTTCATTGCAAGGGTCCCCTTTGTCGAACCCTGTTGTCAGTTTCTCCAGGGTACAATTTCCCATTGCCAGACACTCACGGCACGTATTTGTGACAGACACGATGTTTTTTTTGGGAGCGGGCGAATGCCTGAAATGCCATCCCCCCACATCTTCAAGATGGGAGTGCATCAAGCTACCGCCTTCCAGCTGGAGCTGCCTTCGATTGGGGCGATCAAATGCTTTTTGGTCAATTTTCGGGTTCCCTTTGCAGGGAACAGCATGGACAGCCGAAATTCTGGCTGGCAAAGATGTCAAATGGCCACAGTTGGACTCTTGCGATCTGCCTTGCCTTTTCCAGCTCTCGCCTGCGCCGGGCCTCCACCGCAAGGCCCCAGACATGTCTCAATGTGTCCCTCTGCTTCGAACGCCAGGGCTTGGTTTTAGTCGAGCCATCTCTTGCAAGGCTAATTGTCATAATCCGGACAGAGGGTCGCACATAACCAGTTTGAAACACCCGAACAAGCGTACACAGAACCCCGCGCCCCAAAAAGCTCCTAGAGCAATACCTTTCCATTTCTCTCTGAAGTTTTGCTTGAGCGCGCTTCCCATCTGAGGGCCGTTCAGCCCGGGGTTCTGCTAAATCCTTACAAACCTCAACTCCACCAACTCCACCAACTCCTTTCTTAAATATTCTTTTACCGGGCCACCAAATGCAAACCAAACGCAAAATGGGAGGGGGGGTTACTGGAGGTACCTCGTTCCGTCGTTTGGGGCACCTCGTTTCGCTCGGCCTGCCCGCTTGGCCCGAGGAAGTACGACCACAACCAGAACGGCCTCCTGGAGGCCTCCGAGCTGGCGGCCCTCATGAAGGATGCCTTCCCAGGCGCGAGGAGTTGGGGAGTCGCGGAGTCGTGGCGTCCGACTCACCCAAACCGGCCCCACGGCCCCATGGCATGTTATTTTTTTTATTTTTTTTTTCCTTCCCCCATCCTTGTTTTTTCACCCGACCAAAACTTGTGGCAGCTTTTTTTTCTCACTCGAAGAAAAAACAAAACGTGGGAGGTTTGTTTCAAGCAAATGGTCAGTCACACTAGCTGGCTTCCTTTTGAACTGAGATTACTTTTTTTGTTCATTTGTTGGTTTTGGAGGGAATCAAATGACTGTTTGTTTCCCTTCCCCCTGTTGGCTTTGAAGGGAATCACTACTGGACACATGTTCATTTGTTTTCCAGGAGACTTTGAACATAGCAAGTGGAAGGCTGTCTGATGACCATTCCATAAAAGAAAGGTAATAAAGGACTGTTTGAACTGAACCGGGGGCAGTCTTTTCAACAGGAGTCATTGATTCACGAGAAGACAAAGAGCTTGGAGACGACGGTTGTTTCAATTGCTTGGCGAACTGGTGGTTTTGAAGGGTACCCTCCAAAGAAGTGTTGATCCTCGAATTGTTATTGTGACCCTTGGATACCAGTACTCGGTGTCCCTTTGGGTGTGTTTGAGTTGGCTATATGCACTAGGGGTCCCCAGGTTGGTGGTTTTTCTGTTGGCTTCCCTTTAAAACACACCCAAAAACGGGTACCACCAACAAAAGACACCCCCATGTGTTTGTCTAAAAGGTCTTGGCAGAGAACGGATTGCTGGCACCTGTCAGGCGAGACTTTTACTGAGCAGGATCAACAGCTCATGCTGCAAAGCTTTGACTTCGACCAGACCCTTGGCTGCACGATCCCGAAGCAATATCTGCAAGGCCCGGATCAATATGACCTCAGGCATTCTGGCTCCAGCATTCATCTGAATTCCTGGTTGACCCTTTGAGGGGAGATTCGGCACGTGGCTATCTCCAAAATTTAGTCTCCAGGCCTGCATTGTCAACAGTACGTTAAAGCCTTGAGGAGGGAGAAGCCAATCGTGGGATTCCTGAGATCCTCACCGAGACCGAAACAAGGCTCATGTCAACGGTGCCATCACAGCACCTTCTTTGTTGGGAGGTAAGACCAGGGGGCCTTCAAAAGGCTTCTTTGGCGGGTTTGCTTCCTTTTGAGGTGAACCAATGTCCAGGAGGAGGCCAACAAAAAGGCTTCGTTGGCGGATTTTTCCTTTTGGGGTGGATTAGCGGCTTCCGCCTTTGGGCCCTTTCGTACTTGCCGGCGCTGGAGCAGAGAGGTTGGGTATCTTGCAGACTGGTCCAATGAAGGCGTTTGCCTGATTCTTTTATCCGACTTTGTCGTTGGATCGGATCGGCCGCTTTTCCTGAAGCATTTCGTTGCGATTGCCTTCTGACGAGCAGGTGCTTGCATAGGGAACAGGTCACGCTTGGTGGGTCTCTTTCCCAAGCGATCCCACCACCCAACTTGATACTGCAGACCACGTGCTTCTGCGTGCTTGTTCTGGTCAGCCTTCATCACTTACGCTCTTCATTGATACACGTATATATATATATACATACACATGTCCGCTCACCCAGCAATCCTGCCAACCTACTCCGTGCGCTTCCCGCAAGTTGCGCGACTTCTCGGCACTCCTCCATCCTTCACCAACACGAGGTGTCTTGTGCGAAGCCTTTCCGGGCAGCGACACGCCCTCCGATCCAGGAACGGCTCCATCGGCGTCAACGAGCTGCGGGCCTTCCTGAGGCCCAGGGCCCCTAGGGCCCCTAGGGCCCGGGATCCTGCGAGCTTTGGTCTTGGTGCGATAGAGCGAGAATGGAACGACCAACCTTTTGGACCCCAGCCCTTGTGGTTTCCTTTAAGGGGACCCCTGAGCCTGGGCTCATTCCCTGCGAGCACCAAGTGGTCAACAATTGCCGGTGGGTGTGCCAACAGATGAAAGCGAAACAGGGAGTATCTGAAGACCTGTGCAAGGTGATTGTAAGGCTTGCCCTCATTTCAGGTTGCTCGTGGATGAAACGCTTTCCGAGAGGCTCTGCGACTTGCTCCAGCAGCAGAGAATCATTGCAGGCTGTTACATTTACTTGCGCCGTCAGAGATTCTTTTATGGTCCTTTACACACCTGTGTCCCGTTTTGCGGTTCCCGGGCTGAGCTTTGTTCCGAGAATCCTGCACGCTTGGGCAAGCAAGCAGCCGGGGAAGCCTGGCTGGTGTTTGTGAGATCCCCCGGCTCTCCAAGGCGTCCGTTGTCATGTCTTTGTTTTGAAATGGGGGACACGCGTACGGCGCGTGTGAGGAACACGAGTCAAAATTTATTGTGTGCACCATGTGTGACGACTAATGCGACTTCGCGCAGTCGCATTTCGAGCATGCTTGAAGACGTAGTAGCCAACCTTTACCAAGAAAGACGGTTGTGCCGTGGAGACACCCAGGTTTTGTTTTCGGAGAAAAGCAGTGCATGCACAAGCATGTGAAAATAGCAGGCCCATCCACAATTACCCCCTTCTTCATGGTCCCTCTTGTAGTGCGCGACTATCCAATTTTGGGGATTTGTGGGGTCCCGGAGTTTTTTTTACGCGTCGCACAGCCTTGCGCCTGGGAGGCTTTATGTGCCGGGTCAGTCGATGATTAAAACCAAGACTGCGGCTCGGTGGCATCTTGCGGGTGCTGTGAATCAAATGGGCGGCACAAATCAAGTAGTCGTGTTGCAAGGGGAGCATGCTGACAGCGCAGTACCACCTTCATCCATCCATCGAAACTGGCAATTGACCACCTTCCAGTGGCTCCTCCGCAAAAAGTCAAACTCAGGCCAGACAAGCTTCATTGCCTCTCGCCCCCAAGACCAATATTGGTATAGTATGTCAGCATTCAAAGGAGTCTGCTCACTTGGCGCTTAGGCTTCTGTTGGCGATGGCACATGTCCAAGCCGACTAAAGTCTTTGCAGGGCAGGCATCGCTGTCCGGAACTGTGTCAGGCAACTAGAAGCGCACCATGCATATCGAGCATACACACGCAGAGAAGCAAACCATAGGCACTTTAGGCAACGCACTTGCAACAGGCGAGCAATAGCGTTCCATGCAGCCGCGTAAGCACGCAAGCACGCCGGCATGCAGGAAAGGCACGCACGCACATAGGCCTGCAAGCTCGCACAATGTGAGTGTGCAATTCTTGAGCAGGCAACACAGCACAGTGTGACTCGTGTCACTGTCCGGCGTCATTCTCAGTTGACTGTTCGTTCGCCTTAGGCTTGCTTTGCTGATGACAAGACCTGCCCAATGTTGGAAGCATCAGAGGTCATAAGTCAGGCATATTAAGAGAATACCTCTGTGTTGCGTGTAAACTCTGTGCACACTAGGCCAGGCATCATTTGTTTCCAGCAAATGTTCATGTCTGCTAGTTTGCCCACTCGGTTTGTGGCAAATTGTGAGGTATTGTCCAACCACGCTCAACAGAAATAGAAATGCAGGCTGCGCTGGCTTGATTTCGAAAAACCAATTGACGAGGGCGGGCCAATTTCGATTCTTCTACTGTAACCACCTTGTTTGCAGGATGTTTGGGAGCTTAAGTTCACAGCCAATGGCTAGTTCTTCAACGGATACTTCAGGGACAATGCATGAACCAGCTGGTGCTTTTGGTTTCAAGAGACGGCAGACCAATTCTTCGTTCAACTCAGTGCGTACGTCTGGTCCTTTGGAGTCGCCTTTTTTCTCTGTGGAGTCGATAAACGAGTGCCGCCCAAGGCGCTCATCATCATTGACGTGCAGAACGACTTCATCACTGGAACCCTGGCCAATCCCTACAAAGCAGCCCCTCGGGCTTCGAACAATGCTGTGGTTGCATAAGCTGTCCGGTTCGAAAATGGGTGGCTCGTCTTTAGGATGACCCCCACATGGCCCGGTTTTCCTTTGGCACCCCAAAAAGGGGTACCCTCGAAAAAGGACAGAGCCTTGTCCCTTGACACTAAGCCTTGAATGTAGAAAGCTGCTTGGTCTGCTTCTGCCGGATGATCTTTGGCCATCTAATTTATTGCCTCCCGAGCTGGGGGACCCGTTCGTTTTTCGAACCACAAGCCTGTTTTTCGACCTCCATTTTACCTTTTGCTTTGTGGGTCCAAAAAAGCCGGTTGGGGGTCAACAAAAACAACATCCCCCCCAAAGTGCCGTGCGCAGGCCCTGGAGTACAGGAAATTTGCCTGGTTCATGTGGCTAGAAACACGAAGTGCCTCTGCAAGTGACTGATTTTCCTCGTGGTTCCAGTTTCAGCACAACAGGCCATGCAGCTGCTCAGGCGGATTTGTTTTAGCAAATGCAAAGCGCTCAAACAGCCAGGGCGCTGTCAATCTAGTTGAAGCTGGTTTCCAGCCAAAATTTGCATGTTTCTCATATTAACTGACTATTGGAAGTCTATTGTGGGTTAGGGGACAACCCAACAAATCCCACAAAACCAGGTAGCACAATTGTAATTTGCCCACTGCGCGGGTCATACAGTCGTACGTGGCGACAAGACACCGAGCTCTTCAGCCTCGCACCCTTCGCGCACAGGCGGTTGCATGTTTGTTAGCTGGATCAAGCAAGGTGAGCACATGCTTTCCCCAGTGACACAAAGAAAGAGCGTTTTGACCCAGTATGCATGGATGCCCATCGGTGCTCGGCTCGCTTCAGCAGATTGATAGATCCAGAGATGTTGCTTTCTTGGCGTGGCGGAAGCGAGCTTAAGAAAAACCGCCATTTCTTGGCTAGAAGTAAGCAAATGGTTTTTCCTTCTCTTAAGCCTCGAAGAAAGCGTTGACTGGACCAACGATGTTTTCTAGTGAAGTCGACTTCTTGCAGCAATGGGCTTGATGAATAAGACACCTGGCATGGAGTTTCTTGTTGCCAACAATGTTTCACCGGACATAGAGGAGCACAACTGATGTTGGGCATGAGTCTGGCTGGTATCGACTGCTTTGAGCACAGATGTACCCCCAGCCGACCACAGTGGCACAACCCCAAGAGACGAACTTGGGCTCCTCATACACCTCAGGCCGAGATTGTGCCGATCATCAACAACATCCGTGATTCGGCAGATGCGTGCTGGGAGGGACTCAGACAGTCCCTGGCAGGTGGCTACAGTCTCCAGCAGTCAAACTTGAGGATCAAAACCCAGTAGCATAGGGGTCCGTTTTACGTTTGTTTGGATAGAAATGGCTGGGTTCCCCCGGTTTGGATTGGTGTTATGCCTCATTTGAAAAACCCGTAAAAGCCCAGGCTTTTTGGATTCTTTGCCGCACTCGAGGCAAGACTCTACGCTGAGCGATGTTACGCTTCGCTTGCAAGATGGGAGCTCTTCTTTTTGTGAGGGTACCCCTTGGTCGGTGTTTTTAAAGGGCAGCCAAAGCGAAACCAACCAGTTTGGGGGTCCGATTCCTCAAAAAAGGCACACCCATAGGCCCCCTTTGCTCCGTGAGGCGACAAGTTTGATTGCGTGTGCATCTCCTACGACTGGCATCCCTTCGAGCACTGCTCCTTCGCGGAGAGCGTGAGTGCCGGGAAGTTCCCCATCAAGGACGTTTGGCTTGGGGCAAGGCCATGGCTGGCCATGAGCCATGTGGGTGGCTCGTCTTTTTAAAGGATTTGTAGCCTCCAAAATGGCGCAACGGTTTGCTCTGGGTTTCGTTAATTTGAAAATCACCAAGAAAGGGGGATACCCCCAAAAAAGACAGACCCATGTGCCAGAGCTCGGGATGGAATGCTGTTGTAAACACAGGGCGGGGACAGGGAAGGAAACGGAAAGCTGAAAGGGAAAGCTGAAAGGGAAAGCTGATGCTTGAGTTGACAGCATAAGACAGAGGCTTCAGTTGATGCGAGTTTTGACTGACATGGACCAAGGCTACAATGCAAACAGGGCAGGAGCATTGGACAAGGAAAAGTTATGACGGGGAGCGCCCATGCAAGACTGCACAGGATAAGGTGCCTATATTTTTATATACCTGTTTTTATTTGGAGAGTGCACTTTTTGGGGATGATTTTTGGGGAGAACTAAGGTCACCCACTCATTTTAGAGGGTCAGACTCGCAGCTTGTCAGGAGAAAGTGGAGAAGTTCGCGCCCTTCACCCCAATCACGCTGGTGGCGGACAAAGACAGGCGGAACTCAAATCGCTCTCTTGGGCTTGGGGTAGCAGGCTACACTTGGGTTCAAACGGTAGCCCAAAAACGGGTGAGCCATTCTTGGCTCAGAATCCTTTTGGGAGAGAGGTTTGTTTGATTTTCGCCCGAGGAGCGTGCAAGTCTTTCAAGTTTTGAATGTTGCTAGGTCCCGAGTTCCTCTACTGTATACATTCCGGGAAAGGCAATTTGGTGGTTCACAAAATGTTTTGCTTTTTTGTGGCCATTCCCACAGAAGAGCTCCCAATGCTCTTCCTAATGTTGTTGCAATCATTTCCTGAATGTCCATGATCTCAGGTGTTTTGAACCAGGTGGGTGGCTCGCCTGTGTGTAGGTTGGACCCCCCAACATGGCTTGGGCGTGTCCAACCTGGCTTGGGGCGCTCGCCTCGCACAGGCCGGAGCACTCGCAGATGCTGTACCCCCGGCATGCTGTGATGGACTCGGAAGGCTGGGTATGGGAAAACGGGTTTGTCTCCAAACCCGGCGGGCCCGCTTCGGCTTTGCTTTACTGACTGCACAAAATTGGCGGACGACCAGCCTCTTGGGGTATCTTCGTCGCCGTCGGGGCGGTTTGGGAGCTGCTTAGGCGGGAAGTGCCATGCAGACCTGGTGGTCAAGGACCAGGACTTGCGGGTCTACAAGGGCACCAAGCCCAACATCGTCGCCTGGCGCGATGAAGTTTCACTGGGAAGTTTCACTGGGGCTTGTTTGGTGGGCATCACGTACACGGAAAGCAGGACATGTATGTTCGCCAACCATTTTGAGGCTGTTCCGAATTAAGCATGGTAGCCATGGGCTATGGGATTCAGGACATGTCCGTCTTAAGCCAGGGACATGATCATGTTAACCTGACTGAGAGATAGATGATCACCTTAACTCAAGAAGTTCATCCTTTCTGTGTACCTCCCGGTAAGCAACATGGATTTAGCTTCTGCAACTCACTGACATGATTGGAAGCCGACTGCATTCAAGGTTAGCAAAAAAAAAAGACCATGCCAATCTCAAAAGCAGGCGATCAATCACAACCATTTTCGGGGCCAGGGCCAAGAGATTGGCGTTGCCGCGTTGCCTCGGGCACTGATTCCATGGCATTCTGATCGAAGCATATTGACACAATGGGTGTGGGCACCCCTCCGCCCCCCAAAAGAACAGAAAAGAAAAGAAGGTGGTGTTCCTTCGGGTTTCCTTTTAAAGCCACTAAACAGGGATGCCACAAACACACAAGCACACACATAGTGCATGTTGCTCCATGTCTGAATACCTCATCAATCACAGCTGTGCTTTTTTCTTTAGTGGATGGCACCAGCACCGAGCACTGTGATTCATGTCACCGGCAGCGTGGACATATGGCTGGCTCGTTTGTTAGCGTTGGTTTTAAAGCAAAACGCGTGTGTTCAATCCGCCATGTTCAGGAAAACAATTAGCCAGCACTTTGAGAGCATCTGATGTAGATGGCCTGACCCTGATGACATGCGGCGGGAGGAGGTCAATCGTGCGTCGGCCGACATGTGCTGAGGACTCCTATTCTGCACCTTGGCTGTGATTCTAGTTGGTCAGCGGCTGTCTCCAACTAACCACTTGAGAATCAAAGCTGCTTGACATCATTTCATGGCCGCCCAGCTGCTGGATACTTGGGTCGTGCCAACGACAGAGCCAGGCCTTCTTTGACAACATCAAGGCCAACGACACTGGCCTCACGGCCATGTTGGCCCCTAGTCAGCAAGGATTGGCATCCTGCGACCATAGCCCGAGGATTGTGCATGGGAGTTCTTTCTTTTCTTCAGACGCATCGATCAACATCAGGGTTCTGCTTGTGTCAGGTTATGCTTTGCAGGTGCACTAAGTTGATCCGTGAGCTGAAACAAGGGCCGAGGCGTGAGAAATCCTTCCGGATCTTTGGGATAGCAACTTTACGTACCCAGTTCTGCATGCTTGGTCTAGTTCCTTGGCGCTTGCCAGCTCGTGCCAGCGCCAACACGATTATCGGGTTCTCAGGGGTTCCAGCTTGCACCAATGTGGCTGTGGGTCAAAACCAATGGTGCCATTTTGGGGTAGGTGCACCACCCATTGTAGTCTATTTTGGTGGGGATCGGGATGTTCACTCGGGGTACGGGCTTTTTGACCCACGGCCATGTTGGAGTCCGTTTAGGGTCACCCAAAGAGCTACAAAGATCCATATGATGAAATTGGCAAATGACATGGATTCATGAGAACACCCGGAGGAAGGAGAAGAAGCAAAATGGCCGAGCCCCATCGGAGAAAACCATCGCTGAGGCGTGCAAACAACATTTTGGCACCTTACGGCTTCTTGAGGCTCAAGGCCCCTTATGTCAGGTTTGCGCCTTTGATTTGCCGTATCCATCTTCTTCAATTGGCAAACATGTTTGTTTTTTCTTCTTTTTGTCTTTTCTTTTTCGTTTTATGTATTTTGTCCTTCTCAGGAGAAGGAGGGCGTCACAGATGTGTACTGCTGCGGCTTGGTGACCGACATTTGTCCGAAGCCCAGTTGTTCTTGCCATTCAACCGCTCAGCAAAGTTGAGTTGTTTGTCGATGTTCACTTTTCAGTTCACCAATGCCGGAAGTGTACGCTGAGTTCAATTCCGATTGATTAGCCGCTCTTCCATGGCAAAACGAAGCTTTGAGTAGTTGGGGCAAGGAATTGCGGCATCGGTGCGGCGCATGTTTTGTAGAAGCGACTAGGTGGTAGCAAGAAGGCCCAAAGCCTAATGTCTGTAGGGTGCAGGTGAACTCATGGGCATACTTTCAGGCTACCAAAGTCGTGGGGATGGCCCACCTCACCTGAAGTTGATCATGTTAAAAAATCGGGCCAATCCCTGTTGGGCGGTTCAAAGTTTTGGTTTCAACCTGAAAAGCAACCTGCAAAGAGCTCCCTCAAAATGGCACACACGCATATGAAGTTGGGTCAAAGTTGGGAGTCTCCAAACAATTTGCCGCAGAAAGACCGTGGTTACCGCGGAGCTGGCTCATTTGGCAAGATATGCGCCGTCAAAAGCCAGTCGCATTTCTGGGAGTCTATGGATTATTTGGCACCAACAAACTCGCCACAAAAAGCGATGGGCAACTCGCCCAGTTTCCCGTTTTTAGAGTCTTCCCTTTTGGTTTTGAAGGGAATCTCCCATTTTCCAGGGGGCGAAAACGCAAATGGAAGATTTCACCGTGGTTAAACAAGGGCAGCGCCGCGTTCGAGAGGTGTCAAGTCTACCGCGCTGCACGGCGCGGAGGTTGGCTTCAACGCCGCTGGGCGTTGACATTTTTTTGGGGTCGTTGAGCGGTGAAGGAAACATCCCACGGGTTCGGTGTACTTGCCTACAGATTGTGTAAATATGTATTGAACATATAAAATATATATATATATATTTATTCAATGAACGTTTTTAGTTTCATTTAAAAACTGATATTGAATCCTAAAGGTGGGGGTCTCTCAGAAGGAGCTTGTTTCCGCTACGAATGATGGTTTTTGTGGGTTCCATTTTAATCTGTAGGAGGGGAATGGTGTTTGTTCCTGAAGTTATGGTTTCCTTTGCCTTCCTTCGGGCAAACAACTTGGGGCATGCGCTTCGTACGTCTGACAAGTCGGGAGTTTTCGGGGAAGGGAGCAGATCATGGGGAACCTCATATTGAGACGGTATGCGCGATTTGTCTATCAGGCGCGCCCGAAGTGCATGTGATCTTGTGGGTTCTTCGTTTTGGTACCCATGTTTTGTCTTGGCAATCCAAAAGGTCATCACCTGTAATTTATTTATCTCTGCCCCCAAGAGGCAGCTGAGAAGAGGGCAAAGTGGACACTTGTGATGTCAGGCCCACATGCAGATCCATTTGGCTTGAAGCTGATGGCGGAACTAGCTTCCCTTTCTTGTGCAATCGGAAGCGTTGACCCCTTCGTCAATTCGGTTGTGGGAAAGAGACATCAGTGAATGCTTGCTGCCTGTCCCTTCAAGTCCTCTTTTGGACGCTTTGCCACTTTCTGGTGCAGCAAGCAAGGTTCACGGGAGCTCGCGCCCCAGAAAAAAAGGTAGCTCAATTTGGCTGTCGGAGCGGCTCGAGTGAGGCCTATGTCATTGAGGATGCCAGCAAGCCCTTGGATCAGAACAACATCGAGCCCACCAAGAAGGCCCAGCCGGGCTGCTTGAATTGAAACCGCGGCCAGAAGGCCACAGGATCATCTCCTGGCCATGGGGTTCCCGTGCTTTGACAACTTGCGGCTGCAGGCACAAGACACAACCTCTGCCTGTGGGTATTTGGTGTCATTGCACGGGTAGCTCTCACAAGAGCAATTCACTGCATGGAAGCATTTGAGCCTGAAGATCGACCCTGGGCGTCTTTTGCCTTACAAGGGTGAGATGCATCTGAGGATCACAATGGGCACATAGGGGCCTGTCTCTAAATGGGGAACCCGCGAATAATCCGCTAGATTTATTTTTGCCAGGTCGATCATACCCTCAGCAAAAAAGGCACCCAAATAGGAAGGTCTCAAACTAGGACCCAGAAAATTGTGGTTTCCCCCGAGGTTTCCCTGCAAGCCACTTGAACAGGACACCCCTCAAACCCATACTTGGCGAGTAATTGTCTGTCACGTCGCGCATCTCCATGACTTGAGAAAAAGTATACGTGGTTTTATTCAAAGCCAAGTTTGTTTTTTTGTTACAAAAAAAGGAGGGAGACACAACCAGTGCACGAGTTCAGGTCACAAGACCTGGCAACCGGTTTGGGGCCCCGGCCCGGGTTTGGCTTTGGCAGAGGCCTTGGCGGAGGCGGGGGTCGGATGGCTCACCTGCAAGGAGGCCTTGGCCAAGGTGCCTCGGGCGCGTCGGTCGACGTCGCGCGTCCTGCGGTGAAGGCCGTGGTCTCCGTGTTTTGGGTTCAACCAGCGAATTCTCCAGTTCCAGAAAGGTTTTTGGGTCTTTTTCGTGGTGTGTGGGTGTGTGTGACCATTTAAGCCACTCAAAGGTCCGGTTCAACTTAGTGTTTGGATCTTACTAGTTGGTTTAGTGGTTGGGTCCCACTAAAAGTTAGTCAAACTTTTAGCAGGGTACCCATTTTTGGGATTTCTAGACACATACACACACACACACCTTTTACCGGGATTCGTTTGACAGTAGTATTTCCTGTTGCCATGAAACCTTTTGAGGGTCCCTTTTGAAGGAACATGTTGTTTTTTTCAGAACCCCGAAACGTCAGGTTCCATGTTAGTGGACAGCAGGGTACCCTTCTTAGACAAGGGTCAAAAAGGTTTCTACAGGAAAGCAGCCAGTCGGAGGGTTCCACGTGCAGGGCTTGCAGGACCACAGTTTGCTTTCAGAGCAAAAGACGAAGCAATCCTGACGGAAAAACTGAGAATGTGTCAAAAGCCGAAATACCCCTTCTTTGGTGAATTCAAAAACAAGCCACACGTGGAGGGTGGCAGGATCAGTAAAATGTGGTCAAGATGAATGTCTGCTGCCTTCAGGACAAAAGGCTGGTCTTGTTCTGTTCAGAATTGAACCTACCAGCATTTGGAGGTTCCTCAAATTTGGGGTCCCTCAAAGCGGTTGGTTTTCCTTTGGGTTCTCTTTGAACCAGGAACCAAAAGGGGGTCCACTCACTCACTTTGGAGGATATGGACTAAGCAGGTAATCCTTGCTTGGTGGATTGGATTATATAGTGTTTTAGGGATTTGAACCGGGAAACCACCCCTTAACCACCAAACTACCAATCCAAACCACCAATCAGAGGGAAGCTGCAAAATGAGACCTGGGCATAAGGCGGCACCCTCTCCTGATTTGGGTGTGTGTGCGTGTGTGTCCAGGCGGCCCACCAGAGCATTGAATGACAGCTGCTGTCCCCCAGCGATGCCCCGCATCACTGGTCTTAAGATGTGTGTTGAGGGGTCCATCTCGGCTCACACGAGTTCCCGAAGCGGAAACTCGCACAGATTGAGTCTGGCAAGAAAGAGCTCACCTTGCGGGAGTACATGTCCCAGGCGAAGACCCTCGGCGCTATGGGTTTTACCCTTCGACAATCATCATGGTGTGAGTATTTTTTTTCAGAGTCAGACCGCAGGTTTTTTTCCCTACTTTTTCCATTTACCAGGGCAACCCATTTTGATGTCCTATCTTTGAGCCACACGCACATGAAAGTGCACAAGACGCCTTTAAAGGATGTTAGTCTTCTAAGACCCTATCACTTCCGTGATTGGAGGGAGGGCAATGGTGGGGTTGTAGCACTCGCAAAAGGTGGTTCGTGAAGACTAAAAAGAAGACTTGTAAATGTTGTCCAGCCCAGGGTCCTGATGCATATTGCTCTGGTGGTTTGTTGTCCCAGAGGACCCCCAATTGAGTAGAGTTAGCGGATCGGATCCCTAGAAAACACGGAGTCCTCTCCAGGAATCATATCACGAAAGCTAGCTTTAGCTAGCTGAAGTTGCTCCTTGCGTAAGCAAGGTAAGGGGCTCAATTGCCGAAAGATTGATTTTTTCAATTATTTGAGCCGAAAAGATTGAAAAAAATCAATTATTTAGACCCCCCCCCCCTCCCCCCCCCCCCGTCTCAGGCTCGATTCCTCCTTGGTCCACCCCTCCCCCCGGGCAGTGGCTCAGTGTTTCAGCAGTCTCGGTTTGCCCGTTTTGGACTTGGTGTTATGCACTTTTACATGTTCCGCCGATTCAGCTTGTTCATTTGAGACCTCAGTCTTCTCAGTAAACCACCTCGCAAGAACCCAGAGGTGCTTTAAGACAGCTTCTGACGCCTCTCGTTGTTTTCATTTTTCAAGGTTTGCCACGCTACCATGTGCGTTTGCGTGTCGCATCCTACGAATCTTGCCGGGCCTCTCGTTGTACACAAGCTACCTCTGAATCCACTCTGTCACCGACCCATCTCATGCAACAACTGCTAGCTTTCGTTCACCCGCTCCTCAAGTTCAGCTATTTTCACGCAAGCCCACCACTTGTGCAGATTGGTAGAACAAAGGGTCAGCTCAAATGACAATTGAGCCCAGCTTTGCTTTAGAAAATAGGCAAAACACCTGAGCCAAGGAAGAGCGTCTACGCGAAGCGCGTGCACAGCAGCATGGATGCAGTGGATCAATCAATGATCCATTTGGGTCTGGGTCGCCTTTGTTTGACCCCGTTAGGGCGCTTCCCATGACAAGCCTTTCTCCAGCCAGTTGGAGACTAGAAGATCATCCGGGATCTTACCAGCTTGATTTCCATATGTTTGCCTCCCACCTGCATGTCTGTGTTTCTGTGTTTTTGTGTTTCTGTGTTTCTGTGTTTCTGTCTCTCTGTCTCTCTGTCTCTCTGTCTCTCTGTCTCTCTGACTGTCCGTCCGTCCGCCCGCAGAGCTGTCTGTCTGTCTGTCCGTCCGTCCTTCCGTCGGTCGGTCTGTCTGTCTGTCCGTTTGTCCGTCCGTCCGTCCGTCCGTCCGTCCGTCCGTCCGTCTGTCTGTCTGTCTGTCTGTCTGTCTGTCTGTCTGTCTGTCTGTCTGTCTGTCTGTCTGTCTGTGGGCGCACACGTGAGCGAGCGTTCGTGCATGCGTGTGTGAGTGCGTGCGTGCGTGCGTGTGTGGGTGCGTGTGTGTATTGGTTTGTTTGTTTGTTTGTTTGTTTGTTTGTTTGTTTGTTTGTTTGCTTGCTTGCTTGCTTGTTTGTTTGTGTTTTGGTTTGTTTTTGTTTGTTTGTATGTTTGTTTGTTTGTTTGTTT
>CAUJNA010000447.1:186055-253555 GCA_963377175.1 Effrenium voratum
GCAAAGGAAAGAGCCAAAGACGCAGAGTAAAACTTTGCCCATAGTGCCAGCCTGGAACCAGGGTTAGCCAAAAACCAGGGCTAGTCAAAAAAAAAACACCCCAACCCACGGGGTACGCCCCTAGACAGAGGACACTAAGAAGCATAACATTGCGTGCATTCACAGCTACTCGCAGCTCGGTTTGGATTTGACGCGCAGCCTTTGTTTGCAAAAGGATCTCTCTTGTTTGCCAACGCCAGGCCAGCGTATGCCCTGAGCCCAAACATGCGTGGCATTTTGGATGCCAGTGTGTCCATCGTGCTTTGTGTCCTGGTCCCGGGTGCCCTTACAAGTACATAGGCGGAACAGGAAGAATCCATAACACATGCTGACTGCTTCTGGGAGTTCAGGGGGTTTCTTTGTTCCAAAGTCCAGCAGGTGGAGAAGCCCCGGAAGGCGGGGGAGGGACTGCCTTGCTCGGCGGGCTGAGACCTGCGACAAGGGTTTTTGGACGCACAAACACTTTGCCGCAAAGAAAACTGGTATCCCCAGGTCGATCTTCCATGGTTCTTGGAGGCGATCCTCGGTCCACATTCAATCTAGTCCCTGTGGGCATGTTTTGCAGCGGGAATCACATTAGATTTAGCATCTATCGAAGGGAGCCAGAAGTGAAAGATCTAATTCTTCTTGGTTTGTGAGGCGAAGTTCGTGGGATGTGACTTGCGAACTTGTTTGCTTTGTGATGTGGCTGATAAGTTGCGTATATGTGTCCCTTGGAGGCTGAATTTCTTAGCGCCGAATGTCTGCTGTGCGCGTCTCCCGCAAATATCCAGCCCATCAATGTCTCATACATGTGGACAACTTGTTATACAGTGCCAGTGCTAGGACTGCAGTGACAGCCGATTCGAAGGAGGCCATCCGCATGAACAGCTTGCTGTCTGAAAGGTGCGCTATCAAGCTGTTTGGATCTGAACTCTGAAGTTTTGCAGAAAAGTCATCAGCACGGGTTGTACACCAATCTCTCGGTCTTGGTTTCTATCACTCCTGTTTTCATGGTTCTTCCAATGCCGACCTTTTTACTCCGTGTTTCGCAGCTTGGTCCATTCTGTTCCTAAGCTGCGTACAAGCTTTGGGCATGGCGACATTTCTGACCATGAAATCTGCAGGCTAAGAAGACAAAAGCTGCAAAAGTGAAAAAGGAGAAGAAACAGGAGCTGGGACGGGGAGTGCGATCCCTGTGGAAAGGGTGGGTGGGTGGCGGGTGGGCATGTTGCGAGTTTGTCTCAGGCACTTTGGGGTTGATGTCTGGAAACATGGCCTCAGCATTTCGTTCTTGGCCTAGCTTGTGTCCGCTTTAGTCAGGGCTCGTACACAGCCCATCATTAGCTTGGAAAGTGGACGTTGCGTAGAGTTTGGCATGCTGGCAGCAGTGTTTGCCCCGTCCGCAAAGCGTCACTGGGAGTTCTGCTCGCCTTTGAGTAAATACTTCCGCCTTCAGAATCGGGCGGCAAGGTGTTGCAGTCTCTCTTAGAGAAGGGCATCGCCTGTCAGCTTGCATTCTTTTGCTGCAGGCAATGTCTGTGTCGACATAGAGAATTCCCAGAAGCTGCTTCACCAAAGAGCTGAAGGGGACAGAAGGACCTTTTCGAATATGCAGGCCAAAATCAACTTACGGGATATGTTCAAGCCCTGCCCCTCAGAGTGCCGGTGCTTGGAAAAACTGATCATCAGTGCAGGAGCAACCACATTTGAATACTGACCGGTGTGTCATAGAAGTCTCAAAGATTGGCCTGTATACTGCACACTCGATTCCAGGATCAATCACGTTGCAGTAAACCAAGCTCACCTTTCAGTTGGTATTCTAATCGCTTGGAATATGAACAAAACATAGTGCACTACGAAAGTAGCCCGCAAAGCGGATTCTCAAAGCTTCAGCTCGAAACATTTGTATTGAACCATAATTAGCTTGCTGTTTCAAGCGACGCAGAATGTGCACATCTTGGTGGTTTCCAGCCATCTCCTTAGGTTTTCAGGTTTTCAGGGTTTAGTGGGGGTTTCCATTCAAGCCTTAGGGGATCTGAGGACAGCCCGGACGTGGATTGTTTCCCGATCTCCGAATTCAAGAGGAACGCAACCGCACCAGCTCCGAGCCTCCCATACGGGCCCTTAGCTCTGCCGCAGCTTCAAACTGGTTCAGTCCGTTGAGAGTCCCACTCTCTCACATGGAACCCACGAGGCCACAGAGGAAACTGCTCAAAGGGGCGATCGGGTGCTTAGTGGTTGGTTAGCCTGGTGAAATAACCCACTGAACGGAGACGAACCATTGTTGTTACCCACTTACTAGGTACCCGGACCCATGGGCCCGCGAGTCAGTCCAGGAGGAGGCGAGGAGCCGCAGCCCCAAGGATCGGCGAACAATGGGCCGGGAGGTAGGAGGTCTAAGTGTTTCACTTCCTCATTCGGAGCTCTTGCCAAATTGGTGTGGTTCCTTCTTTTGGGGGCACCCCATACATGTTGTTTTGTGGTTTTAAAGGGAAACTCAAAGGACAACCTTCATTTTGGGGGTCCCCAACAACAAGATACACCCAAACGTAGGTGTGACTTGGGCAGGGCTGTGCTTCTTTTGGTAGTCTTTCCTGGACACACTTCTTCCAGCTCCCATTTGTTCTGCATTGGTAGCTAAGCTGAGGCAGATCTCCGCATTTGCAATGATTGAAAGCGGTGGCGTGGGTGGGGGGAGTGTGCGCTCTCGCAGGTAGGCGCTGGGGGATTTGTAGGGCCATCGGCCAGTTGTCTCTTGCCGATACTAAGCTGGTGCGTCTGGCGTTGGCTCTTCTGAGCAAAGCATGGTTGGGTAGATGGGAAGACAGGGCTTGGCTTGGGGCATCAGTTCAAAGAATTACATGTATGGACAAGCATTGGCAAGCCAAAGGGAAGTTAAGGGGCACATGTTCAGTATGTACTGCACTATTGCCTGGTGAGTGTAGTCACTTCCAGTGCCGGAATCTTCAAGGCTCACACAAAGGTCTTTGTCTCCGGCTGGTCGGGGTAGACTGGCCAACCTGTACCGTTTTAAAAACCAAACATGTCTTGGACGCGGCTGAAAAGCACCAAAGCTGCAGGGCCATTCGCAAACATGTTTCAAATGTCCAATCATTCATATGCATCCTTCTCAAAATGTGTTTGTGTGTGTGTCTCGTTTAAATGGGGGTTGGCTTAAGGCTCACGGGTTGCTTAAGGGTTTTGTTTGCTGATTTGCTCAACTCAGAACACAGCGACGTCTTTGGATTCTACCGGCAAAATCGATGTGACCCCCCAAGGTTCGGGCCAAAGGTTTCCGCCCTGCTCCTGCCACCCTCGTTTGTCCCTCCCCTAAAGGTGATTTAGGTGTTGTTTGGCGACCTTCAATTCATGATCTGTTTCATTCCTTTCCAGGAGCGGAAGAAGAAGGAGAAGGAGAAGGAGCCAGAGAGGCCTGGCTTGCACGTGGCTTCGTGGCCATTTTGAAGTATTTGGGTTGCACCTTTGCGACATGGAATCAAATCACCCTTTGCACTTGGGCGACGTAAAAGGACATTGAATGGAGGCAGTTGCGGGGCCCTGTCTCTTGTCCAGAGGTTCAACTCTAGTCATTTCTGATCCGTTATCTTAATCCAGCCACAACGGAGGTATAGAACAGCAACTCAAGTTTTGGGCTTGCGGGCACAATAGATAGGTCGCTGAGTGCCCCGAGAGTGGGCAGGGAAATCGACCCGGGTGAGCGGACGTCCTTTGGCCGCTGGCCCATGCTTTGTTTGTGCCCGCCACGCGCAGCACCACGTTTTGGTCACCGGAACGGCCTGGCACCTCAATTCCTTCCGCCGCCTCCCTCCCTGGATACTTTGGGACCCATTTGTTTTTTGGCAGTTCTCTGCCCAAAGGAGGTCGCTTGTTTGTGTTTTTCTTGGGGGGGGCGGGGGGTGAGTTTGGTATTTTTAATCGCCCATGAGTGGCCCATACCTGGTTGGCCGCCCGCCAGCTCTTCCTCAGAGAGCAGCGAGGAATCGCTGAGTTTGGGGCCAAGTGGTGGAAAGCGCGGGCAGAGACACCATCGCAAAGGAGGGGAAGCAAAAGGACACTCATCATGTGAAGGGGTTTCTCACTCCAGGACACACCCTGTAAAGTTGTTGGACCGATGTTGCTACATTCGAAGGAATGCAGATCGTTGGAGAATGTACCAGCTGGCTGACGTCAGGGTTTCCGAGCCATTTCATTTTTTCTGGAGCCACAAAAAGTGGCGATCGCTTCAACGGACACCACCAGTAAACTGATCAGCTTTTGAAGAGAAAATTCAGTGACCCCTGGCTGCTCCTCTGCCTGTTTCACCCACTTGGACCCAGTCTTCGGGTTTGAGCCACGGGCCATCCGTTTGCATTTGCTTCATGTCTGATTGCCTTTGGAAAAGCAATCCATGAGTTGCCACGAGAGGATCAGCCACAGGTCTTGAAAGATCGCGTACATAAGTAATATGGCTCTGTATGCTGTACCTGGAACGCATTCGTTACATTTGGCGAACATTCAACCCTTGTGAGGGCCTAAGAAGAAAGCAATTGCCACAGAACCGCCATATCAACTTATGAACATGGTTGACGATGCACCTTGAGATCTCATGGTTCGACGCTGTGTGGCAGCCGTTGCTTGCACAAGTCATATTTTTATAGTCAATCCCTACCAGACGCGGCACCTTTTCATTCGAAGAGGCGGACTCAATACAGCTACTAGGTCTTGGTACTTCAAGTTTTCCATTCGATTGTGCAGACCCATAGGTCAGTTCGCACTCGTGGATCTAAGGCAGAATGTATACGCTCATAAAGGAACATGGGCTAGTTAACCGTTAGCTACGGCTTAATTTTGGGAAATCAGCGCCCAAACAGTCCAAAATGGCCTCAACCAGCCTTTGAGTGACGTCCGTTCTTTCAAGGCACAGAGGCCATGTACAAGCTCGTCAAGCCCTACACCAAGGCTGTTGCTGATGCTGTCCCGACCATCCCCAAATACACCCCTTTGCAAGGTCCCGTCTTTCGGAAGGGAATGGAGTGCTGTGATTGCAGATTTGGAGGTATGGCAGGCCAAGACAGGCAGCAGTTCGCCTGATACTCGTTTTGCTGAAGCTCATTCAAGTTGAACTGTAACCACCTCTTGTTCTCTGCAGGCGCTCGTATCATGCGTTGTTCATATATTGTCACAACATGACCCAGCGCACAGAACGAAATATGAATGGCTTCTGCAAAGGACAATGGGTGAACAGGGCAGAGAATCGCCCCTTAGGTCACTTAGGATTTGACGCACCCTAGAAACTGCAACTTTCCGGCGCAATGTCATCTTGGCCCTCACCCAGTTGTTTGGTCATTTTCCACGGCAAAGACCAGAGCTTGTGGCCCCAAGTTCAGACTGCAGTGAAAGTACCACAGCAAGCGCAAGCGTTTTGAACTCTCCTTTACGGCATGGTGCAGACTCAGCAATGCAAATACACAGAGTGAGTAAAACAATCAACAAATCCACGCACGTAGCACAAGGAAGCTTCATTGCCTTTATTTGAATGGGTTCTGAGTTGTGTCTCGCCGCTCGCCCTTTTGTTGTCTTCGTACCTCGTGCAGCCGATTTTCGTAGGGACCGAGTAGGACAATGTTCGTGCTATTGGAAGCCTCCGTTCGAGGACAGCAGGGAAGAATCTGACCGCCTGGCACGTGTCTTGAAACGAGATTCGGTCATGGTGTTTATTTCTGTTGTAGTGTGGACACATGAAAACTTGGATGTCCTGTTGCTGGGAAGCTGAGTACATGATGAGCGTCGCAATGCACCAACGCAAGCCAACGAATCGAACATACGAGCTTGCTCCAGGCTGCAAAGAGCCCCCAGAGCTGTGTGCGAACCACATGCTGGCTTGGATTTGGGTTTCCTGTTAGTGAGTCCTGCGCATTTTGCCACGCACACACACACACACACCAATGCATGTGGTGCACTGCTTTGTGTTTGTTGATGATGTGACCGTATGCTTTCCTTGCTTGATTTGCATTAAATTAGTTTCGGGAGCGCGCAACAAAATTATGTGAGAGACGACAATTTATTTGTGGCATTGGCTCATGTAGCCAATTGGTGGCGACCAAGGTCTGTCTTGCCGTCTCCCAATGGTGAGCCGTGGGGGTGGGACTTTGAATATTCGGAATTTTGGTCGGTTTTCTTTTGAGTTGGGCATCCTATTGCCGTTTGTCACTTCACGAAGGATTCCAATCAAGAAAGCCAACAGCCATGCTTTCAGATGCGCCTGGGGTCTTCAAGGGTTTTCTCAGGTTGACCAGAGAGGGTGATTTGTGTTGGGTGCCAGCCGTGCGGTGGGCAGATCATGCTGGTGAACTTGGTGAGGCGCGGGTATGGGCTGAGGCCACTTGCTCCAGGAATGCATATGCGCAGCCGTTTTTTGTGGGGATTTGGTGCGGCGCTTTGTAAAGATTCTGTTTGATTCTTTAGACTTCCCCACTGATCGCTGCTCAAACTTTTTATGGCGGTGCGCCGCCGCAAGCTGTTTGAACACATTACACCAGGGTGCGTCTTTGGGACAAACGAAAACTAAGGGAAAAACCCGTCATTTTCGGGATGCCCTACGTACGAGCACGCCCATGAAGAGAGAAGGAGGTGCAAAACCTGGCAACCTCATCGAGCAACATGAGCCAAACGCATCCTAGCCGCCAGTCTCTGCATAAATGTATGGTTTCAATTTGGCCACCCCAAGTTAAATGGCGCAATAGAAAACATGTCTGAGATGTCGACAGTACTCTCCGCATGCTAGACGGACTTTTGGGTCCTTTTATATCCTTCATATGTTTGAGTTTCAGAGTCCAGCTGTGGGTTGCCATACCTTGAAAAGGGGTGACGTGAGGAGCTGTACCTGGTTGATTGACAGAGAATGGCCGAAGTCTTTTACCACTTTTCGGCCATGCTATCAGCACTGAACAAGGGGAGCAGGGAGTGATAGTTTTCAGCATGCAGACGGATTCGGGTAAGAAGTGCAGGATTTGTCCACTGTGGGCTGTTGTCTGAAAGCGTTTCCCAGACGCACGTGTGAGTAGTGAGCGCCACTGTTTTCAGTCTGTGAGGTATTCAAGTGAGGGTATTTTTGTTTTCTGTTCCTTTTTTTTTTTGGGGGGGGGGGATCCCTTTTGCCAGATGTTTTCAAGACCGCTCTGTTCCCCCTGGAGTTTTGGACGTTTCCCGAAAAGATTCGGATCCCTGGAAAGACTGGCTGGTTCGATAGGCAGGGAAGGAGAAATGGTGACCCCAAGAAACACCATCCAACCTATGGTTTCCTTTGTTCGTGAATCCCCTAAACTGTTCATTCCCAACACCCAGTACCCGGAAACCTGGTCATTCCCGACCTATCGCAGCAAGAAGAATGGACATGGACATGGTAGCCCTACACCCTAGAATGGTACCCCCTACAAAACCATCTAACCTCTGGTTTCCTTTCTTCGGGCATCCCCGAAAGACTCGGATTTCTAGGTTCAGGCCCTGGGTTGGGTCAGCTTCCCTTTGCCCAAAAGCGCCTTCAGGAAGGCCGAGCTGAACGGTGTGCAGGGCCAGGTCATCCATCCCAGCCTGATACTGAGATCCCGGCTGGATATGGACTTGGTCTTAGGGGAACGAAGCTGCCCTTTCAACAGGGGGTGGCATTTGTTTTGTTGAAAAGCTAAGGGGAAACTAAAGAAACCACCATTTTGTTTTTGGGGTCACACATAAGCACACACACACACACATGTTTTTCCTTGTGAGCAAAGGGGGCCCTTGATGCTCACTAACTTTCAGCCGTTTCACAACAAAGAAGGATTTGCAATGCCCGTGTCCTATGTTTGACTCAGTCAGCAGACGATGTGCTGCCTCATCCTCAAACGCGTACGGAAAGCGAGCGTTGTTTTGCGTCTAAGAGGGGATGGGCCCTGTTGAGAGGTAGACGTGAGCGTTCATGTGGCTCAACTTGCATTGGATACAAGTGTTTGTGCACTGAATTGGATATGCGAATGGTCAGCTGAGCCGTGTATGAATATTGCGGCAGGGGTGTGAAGAACGCAGGTATGGCCGGACAGCTTTGAAGAGGCAATATTTCGGACTCCTGTGAGCAACGCGCACCTTCTGGATGTTCGTGGCAACATATTTCTGGGAGTTCCCAACCTGAACGTGCATGCGCAACCGTTGGTGAAATGAATGGGGAACCCGGGATGAACATCAACCCCTGGTTGAGCAATAGGGGGGTGTCCCCTTTTGGTGGGAACTTCACTTTGTGGGGCACACCCCCTATCAAAAGGATGGGTACATTCGGGGTTCCCATTAAGGGCACACGTTCCTTGGCCGGGGATTCCAGGCACTGCCGTTGCGCCCTGCCCACCGGGCTGCATGCTGGCGCGCCCATGATCGAGGGTCTGGTCATTTGGAACCGCCCAGGAGTTTGCATCCCCAAGTGCCTTTGTGACAAACTCAATCAGGATGCTCATTGTGCGTTGGTGGATGTTTGGCCATCATGTGTGGTACTGTTAACAGTCAGATTAGCGCGCATGATGCAGGGCTTAGTTAGAAGTGCTGCGAGATTTCCTTACACATAGCCGAAATCAACAGGTGCGCGTGCGCGTACAATGAGTAGACATGTTGAGCACGATAAGATGGGCCTTTTTGAATGCATTCGTCATCTGGGCAGTGATCTGAACTTGTTTTATCAAATAAATTTGTCAACCCTGGTTTCCTACAACTTTTGGGAGTGTCCAGCTTGGACTTTGTGTACAACCATGAAACACGGGCATGAGAAGGCATGTAAGAGCAACTCTTCCTCATTGAAGATAAGAGCAGAGTTGCAGACTGTAGTTGTGGAGATTGAAATCTAGTGACAAGGGACGAGGAACCTCGACAGCTGCACAGCGACCATGACACGAACCCTAGATTTATAGGCTTGACGTGCACGTAGGAGGATTCGCGTACCACTGGCTGTAATTAGCTGTTGTTAGATCCTGACCGTAAAAGGAATCAACGGGGACTGTTGCAAGGCAAATTTTATATACATGTCTACACGTTGAACAAGAAAGCATCCGGGCAGCATAGCAGCTTGGCATGGTAAATGTCCAAACGTGTCCAATAAAGGCACAGCACATGAGCTGAGGAGCTGAGTTGCGCAGCTTGAATGAATGTGGACCACTCACAAAGCCCGCCAACCGAGACTGGAGTTCATGTCATGTGAGACTTGAGTTCACCACCGCACTTGATGCAGGAAATCAGTTTGAGTTTGACTGCACCTCAATCAAAGAGACATCATGCCTGGACAGACTTGTTGCCCAGCAGGTATCCCAAGGTTTGTGACGGACAAGTTTGACTCGGCGAATCCCAATCCTTCAATGTGGACGGCAGGTACGGCTGGAGACGGGCCGGGAGATTGCGGTCAAGCTGCGGAACATGCAGATGATCAACTCCTGGGAAAGGGCCGCCCTGGCGGGTTCCCAAAGGGTTGGTTGGCTTTCCGGGTCTTTGGTGAGAACACTTGTCGGTTGGAAACCAGAGGGAAGCCGCACGTTTGAAAGATTCACCTAGAAGCCCCGGATGGGTGCACACTTATTATTGCCAAGGTTCCTGAATCCCCCCCATGTGTCACGAGAAATCTGGTAACCAAATGCGTGTTTTCCATTGTTCCCGTTGTGGTATTGCTACCCTGGAAGCGCCGGGTTTGGTTGCCGGAAAGGGGCAGAAAGTGCGACATGGCCGAAGCCCATATCAATCGTCGCTGAGCCACCTTTTACCTTTGGGGCATGGCAACTGGTGAAACCGGCGGTTTTCGGAATACACACTCATGGCATTGTTACGTGGAGCCCATGCCGCAATTGTGCACGTAGATTGGTACCGGGGAACCTTTGTCGGGAAACAAACCACATGTTTCTGGAACATTGCTCACTCACCTCAGTAGAAATTGTAAGACAGAAGACGTCAACGCATGCTCACTTGAAACTTGTTCCTCATCAAGCCTCTTGGATGCAAGCCGACCTTCAGGCTGCCTTACTGCTCATTCTCTTCACAAAATCTCTTGGGAGCATTCCAAGCATTCTCCGGCATCTCCGGTTGGGTGTGACCTGGGTGCGCCACTCTGAATGAACCACGTGACAACAGAAATGCATGTTGGCTGCAGTGAATGACCAAATTTAGTTTAGAGGTATTCCCCTACATTTAGCAGAGGAGAGGCTATGTTTATTGCCTAAAAAGGGGCCCAAATCACTGCCTGCCAGGCGCGAACCGTCAGTGAGCAAGACGTGTGAAAATCACTTCCTGCTTGGCCAGCCAAAAGCTCCGTTGGCCCCATGTATTTTAAAATGTATCATTTCCTCCTTGATGTCAAGTTCAACTATGTTCCATGGCCAGGTCTCTAAAAGTTAGATTTCCCTGTGCCAGGGTCCACACTCCTACTCGCAGTCTGAGCGGCTGAAGCAGGCTGGCGTTTTCGCACTGCCAAGATGTCAAATTTCGTTTCAGCCCTTACTTGATGGTTTGGAGTGGTGGTTTGGGGATTTGAACAATCAATCTTGTAGAGGTTATATGGGAAACTACCAATCCATATTAACCAAACCACCAAACCGTATGGTTTATGCACCAAACCACCAACCCGTTTGCCACAAAACGTTGGCGGAAGCACGGCTGCCATTCTCTCGATTTCCCAGGGCCAGGAGATTCCGCTGGCGACCTTTGGCCCGTTCCGCATATCAAGACACAAGCAACACGCAAGAGGCTTCGACTTGTACATGGTGGTTGTTGGGACACATGTTTAGTGGGAATTCCCCACTTAACTGCTAACATTTGAATTGTTGCTCCCCTTCCAACGTCAACCAAGTATGTACACCAGCCTGTCATCGAGCGCCAAGACTGTCAGCCACCACAATTGCTGTTCAGAATGTAGGTGCATTGCTTTGAGATTGAGTTAAGCCGCATGTGACTACGGCAGGTTTACTTGTGCTGTGGCCCCCTTGTATCGGACAAAACTTGGAAGGCTGCTAAATACTTGCTGTTCCCAGCCGTCCCCATAGCTTTTAGGTTTTTAGGCTTTTGTGGGAGTTAAACTATTTGCAGGGCATCAGTTCGGACAGCCCCGAATTGGCAGATTCTGCCGAGGCTGTAGTTTATTGCAATCACCACAAACTCTGCATTATTGCCAGGAGCTGCCGATTTCTCGGCAAACGGGGCTGAAGGATGCTGCAAGCAAGCAATGTCTGGCGAGTTGTGGTAGATTCCAAGAGAGCAGGTTGGCAAACAATCCTCTAGGTTGAGCTCACGTGGTTGTTGTAGTGGTAACTGCACCGTTTCACTCCGAGAGTTGTGCCAAACTTGATTCAACCAATCTTTCCTTCAACATGAAAAGCAATTGTTTAAGCGACTGGAGCGGAGACACCTCTGTTGCCAGGTTGTGAAGCAAATCAAGCACTCGGAGACGGTGACGGCTGGGTACTCGGTTCGGTGGGACGGCCTTGCAGCCACTGCACACGGATAAGCAATTTAAAAAATAATCGTTTAAGGTCGTTGAAGATTGCTCGTTCACACACGTGTGGTGTTTCTCAGCTGGCTAGGATATACCCGCGGCTCGAGGGAGTTTGCACAAAACCGTCGAGAGATTCCTTCAGGCAAAGCTTGCTAAAGCCTTGTCCAGATGCAGACCAACTTTGATTCGGCACATCCCGTGCTGGCCCGCTATTTGGCTGTTTCACTTTCGTGCTCTGGACAGTGGCAACTATTGACCACTTGCCAACGTGGTATCCCAAAGCCTTGATTTTCTCCTGCTCAAGTTGGATGGACCAGGAAGTTGATACCATTGCTCGGCTTTGGCGCCCCAAGTAAGGATGCCTTTGAAAGGCTACTTGACTGAAGGTTCTGTGCGCCCCCGAGGCCTCCGAAAACGACTCAGGCGCTTGCGGCGAATTGCAGCGACTGGAAGCTGGGTGTAACGTGCCCACACATTGCAAGTACGAGGCATTTGCACAGGATAGGCCATAAGGTCACGCCCATTTTGAACGGTTCCATGCATGCCAAGCGCATGAATCCGGCCGTGTTGTTTTTGGGCCCTAACCCATTGGCCATCTTGTTGGATCCAATGGGCGGGATACTACGCTTGAACTCGATGTGATGTCCAGTATGCCTTCTGGCATGCATTCGCACAGGCGCGGCGATCCTCGGAAAGCCAAGTTCGCAAGGAGGAGTTGGACACGTTCTGTGAGATGTCAAAGAGCAATTCATTCATTTATTAATTTATCCATATAATCACATAAGAATTAGTTCGATTAATTGATTATATATGTTCCAGGGACGCCCTTTGCACTACCTAGTTTTGCTTCCTGCCGATCAACATACAGAAATAATTGATATCACGAAAGGTGGCCTCAAGAAGGCTAGCCCTTGCGTTACAAGGCTAGACTGAGGATAATGAAATATCGGCCCCCCCGTCCCCGTCCCCTCCTCTAACTCCCCCTTGGTCCGCCTTCTGCCCCCTCTATATTAAGAGGCAATTGTCATTCCATAAACGAAAAAAGGAAGTGCTTATTAACCATGTAAAGTGGGGCATTACCGAAACGAAGAAAGGACAAAGCGCATCGTAACTTAGTATGAAGCGAAGCGAGCGAAAAGAATGGAAAAGGAACGAAGCTAATCGAAGCCATTAAGCACGAGGGGGCGGGCAAAGGGCAGATTAGGAGGAGTCGAGGGGGGTCAAACTATTGGTTTTAGACGCACTTGAATGGTATTCGATGTAAGCTCCTTTTTTTTTTAAGAATAAATTGGGAGGATTTTTCGATATTAGGGGGACCACTTTATTGTATTTTATTTTTCGTGTTTTTTATAAATATAAATAATTTATGAAGAATTATATAGAGGTTATATTGTTTTTTTTAAAAAATAATGATATATATATTTTTATTTTTTTGTAAATTGGTGATGATTTTTTTTTTTTTTTTTTTTTTTTAAATACGAATTGGAAATAATTGAATTTTTAATGATTTTTTGGGAATTTTATAAATTTTTCATTTGGAATTTTTATAATATAATTTTATTAAAACATTAATAATTTTTGGATTATTTGTTTGTTTTGAATTTTAGATATTATATTGTTATTTTTTTTTGGATTTTGATGATTTTGTTGAAATATATATATTTTTGTTTTATATATTAGTTCTTTTTTATTATTATTATTATTATTAGTTTTATTATTATTATTTTTGTTTTATTATTTTTGATATGTATTTTTTTTAATTCTCGAAAATATGGTGAAGGATTTTTTATATGGAATTCTTGAAATATTTATATAGAGTAAGTTATATAGAATAATAAAAAAGATATTATTTGGCTCTTTGTATTTTGCTCTTTGTAATTTGTTTTAAGTATTTAATTTTATATATTTTAATTTTTTAAGCTTAGCTTTGCATAAATAATTCTAAATTAATAACTTTATATTATTGTGTTTATACAAATATCTCTATATTGGTGATTCTAGACAAATATTTCTATACTAATAACTCTATACAAATTATTCTATATAAATTAATTAAGAACTCCTAATATCTCTATACTAATAATTCTATATAAACTATTCTGCGTAAATAACTAGTGCATAGAGCCAAATACATAGAGGTAGGTGCATAGAGCTAAGCTAAGTTAGGTGTAGAGGCTCGGCGTTAGTAGCTGTGTAAGCTAGGTTAAGTAAGTTAGGTCAAGTATTTAATGTGCGGGAAAGAAAGAAAGAGCTCGGTGTTAAGAATCTCTTTTAAGGCGGGGAAAGGGATATTGCCGACGATCGGGATTACGATCCTCTATAGAGAGGCACTTTTTGTATGTCGAAGCATTCTCGTTATGGCGCCGTGCGATTTTGTTACTCGCGAAATGGCCTCTAGAAATTATATCGTAATTTACTCGTCTACTTTCGTAATCCCGCGGTCTTAATTCTTCCTTAGTCCGCAGCAACTCCGACTTAAAAATCGCAACTTTAAAGTGCAAACATAATACATAATTTTTAAGTATAAATATAATATATAAAATATAATCCTATAACTCCGATTAAAAAATCGCAACTTTTACATATAAACATAATACGTAAAACACACTTTCGCAACTCCAGCTAGAAAATCACAATATTTAAATACCAAAAATAATATATAAAATATATTCCCATAATTCCGGCAAGCGTATATATACAGAATCACTTGCGCAGAGCAATTTACACAGAGCAACTTATATAGAGTATATATATAATTAACACAAAGCATTTACGTAAAATAATTTACTCAGACCAACTTACATAAAATATATACGAATAACAACTTACAAAAAACATTTTACACATATCATATATATCATAAACGGAAATCGTACGACATAAATGATGCAAAGCACATTATGCCAAACAAATTCGTATAAAAACCAACTTACACAGAGCCAATTATACAAAATCACTCGCAAAAAACAACTTATATAGAACTAAACTATATAAAACCATCTCAAACAAAATTAAATTATATAAATATGTTTTACAAAAAATATAACCATCATATAAATTTTACTATTAATTATTTGTTTCTTTTAATTATAATTTATTTCGAATTTATTTTAATAAATATATATATAACAAATCGAAAATTACCATATAACAATATAAAAAAATAATTCCATAATCAAATACATATTTTGTTTTTTTAAATCAATCATTATTTAATTGTTTAATTTATATTATAATTTTTATATTCTATAATATTAATATATAATATTAAATAACTATATATTTAAATAATTATAAAATTTTATATAATATATAATAATAATTATAAAAATTATATTCTAAAAATATTATTAAAATATAATATCAATAATATATTGCCCAACCAAAATACAAAACATAAAATAATTAATTTGTCTATTACCAAATTTTATTTTTAAGAAATTCTAATTCATTCATTAAATTTACCTTATTATGTTATCTCAATTTTCATAAAACCAAATATCAATCCATAAACAATACAAATTATTTATAATATATATTTATATTATGTTAATCAATTAAAACATATATAAAAAACATAATAATAATATTAAATACAATATATATATATATATATTAAATATAAATATTAAATTATTTATAACAAAATATATATTCAATATTATTTATTTTTATTAATCTTAAATAAAAATCCCAATTTTCAACAAATCAATATTTCAATAATATTAATTAAATATCAAATATCAAAATTTAATTTTAAATTCATTAACTATATTTAAATATTATTAAAATTCAATTTTAGTCTTCATTTTTTAAATTCAACATTGATTAAACAATATTCAAAATAAATTCATTTAAAAATAAAGAAATAATTCCTTTGTTATTCTTATTTTTTTAAATTATATTTATTAAAATTTAATCTTTATTTAAAATATATATATTTAAAAAAAAACGATTTATCATATATTCAATCCAAGGGGCACCTGTCTTCCTGTTTGCCAAAGCCAAATAGGAAAACTCAGCCGGATGCGTAATGCTCGTTCTGCCCACCCTGCCAAGGAAGCAAAGGCGCTTGTAAGGCTCCTGGGATGCGACGAGATTCCAAACAACTCTTGCCCTAGTACACGTTGCCCCAAATGAATCGCAGCCTTCCGTCCTTTGGTGTTGAATGCTGCATATTGGATGGCTGACGTACTGAAGGTGCTGACATTGTTCCAGAACTGCGACAATCATCTAATTCACAGCACATGTGCATTCAATGAAATTGCAAACCTGATGCTGCTCCTCAGGGTCATCACTAGATGGTGCCTGCAATGCGAAGGCGCAGAAACGGCACGACTCAAGGACTAGTCAAAATGACATGCTTCCCGGTGAAGGGCCGGTTGTGGCACCTCAACTGCCCAAGTTCAAGCACCAAGGCACCAATGGCATGGGCCAAAACACGGGCTTGCGCCTTCAACCAAGCACAACTGTCCAAAGCTCCGCTTCTTGCTGGAGAAAAAGCAAGTGACAATCCAGCGGTTTGCACCTATGTTTGTCATGCGCCTCCCGTCTTGTAATGCAATGCCTTTGCCGTTGAATCGCAGCATTGCTGTTGAGCCACGCCCAATATTGCACCAGTTGGTTCTACCAACATGGGAATCCGTCATGACATGTGTGCGTGTGCGCGTGTCTCTTGTCTTGTTTACTCACAGGAACATTGTTGCGTTCAGAGAGCAGCATTGCGCCGGTTGATGACACGGCCAACCCTGCTTCTCCAGTCATGCGCACACCTGATATGCCCGTACACTCAGCACTCCACAAGCACCCAAGGCCAACAATCTTCACAGTGTTTTGCTCAAGCCTTGGATCCAATAGACTGCCAGCTTTGGCCGCGTAATTTGGTATCAATGGCTCGGCCAATTTGGGGCCCGCCACAGGGGAACGCCGTCATTGTGAGTCATGGTGCTTTTCCCCTAGAAATCAACCTCAAACGGATACCCTCAAACACACATTTGATTTTGCCGTCTCTAAGGCGCTTGCTGGAAGAGGCAGTGCGCATTAAAGCCAGGCGGACACTCTTCAAGATCTCTCCGGGACTGGCAGCAGAACTTGCCCTTAAAACCATGTTTCATATGAGCAAAAACTCCTTATATGGCTGCTGAATATGAAGGATCCTGCTTCCATGTGGATGACCATCCCGGCTACCCCAAGTAAAGGAACTAGTCTTTTGACCATGGCATAATCTGGGCCCAGTCAAAAACAAGCAGTTTCTGCAAAGAACATATGAATGTGCTCTTCCAGCTTTCGAGGGACATTGTTGCCCGTGGGCCGATCCCAAACTGACAAGACACACTGGAATTGTTTTAAGGATCGAACGCGGGTTTTGTACCTTCGACATCTTGATTGGCTAAGTTGCAAAGATCTGGTTGAGAAAGCTGGCAGCTCCTATTTGGTGTCATGTCTTTCTTCCCCATCCCACACCGCGTTTCAGTGCTTGGCCAAAAGAACCTATCGCACTGCGCAACTACACTCCCAGCAAATCTTGACTACTAGGTGACAAGTTCCTGCGCCAAATGGTGGCTCCAAAGAACACGAATGGCGCAAGAGAGGGGGCCGGTGGAACAATGAATGACCCTAAACTTCATGCGCCAAGTGCCTCAGATCCATCGGAATCTTGATGCCCTTCGTCAGGAGACGGTCCAATCCTCCTCGCAGCAAGAATCAAACAGTCTCCAAAAAAAAACACGAGCAGACCGTCGTATGGGCTTTGCTTGGGTCATCTGGGTGTGGCTCAAAAAGGGAACCCAGGCTCTGATGTCTTCGAACTCTCGAGGTTTAGGCGTGCAGGGATATGGCGAAACACCCAGCAAAGGACGAGTAGAGTTGAGCCAACGCCTATGCGATTGCAATTGTTTTTTTTCATTGCAGCCGAACTGCACGCTCTCCTGGACAAGCAATCGAAAACCAGCAGAAAACGCTGGCTGGTGCCAGTAGCCTGCGAGAACTATGAAAGAAGGAAGCCCAAGTAGCCTCAAGCTCTTCGCAACCTACCCTGCGTCGCGCTGCCCCACGGTTGATTCTCTGCACCTATTATGCTCAGAATCAGCAGCAGAACTCAGACCTCAACTTTTTTGAGATCAGTGGGCTGGTACTCCACCTTCTCCCCAGCCATATTCACGTTGGCCTGGTTCCCACTGCAGTGCTTGCATCCTGAGCAGTTGCCCGCGCAAACCCAAACTTTCTTCAGATCTGTGGGCTGGTACTGCACCTTCTCCCCAGCCATGTTTACGTTGGCCTGGTTCCCACTGCAGTGCTTGCATCCTGAGCAATTGCCCGCGCACACCCAGACTTTCTTCAGATCTGTGGGCTGGTATTCCACCTTCTCTCCAGCCATATTCACGTTGGCCTGGTTGCCGCTGCAGTGCTTGCATCCTGAGCAGTTGCCCGCGCAAACCCAAACTTTCTTCAGATCTGTGGGCGGGTACTCCACCTTCTCCCCAGCCATATTCACGTTGGCCTGGTTCCCACTGCAGTGCTTGCATCCTGAGCAGTTGCCCGCACACACCCAGACTTTTTTCAGATCTGTGGGCTGGTACTCCGCCTTCTCCCCAGCCATATTCACGTTCGCCTGGTTCCCACTGCAGTGCTTGCATCCTGAGCAGTTGCCCGCGCACACCCAGACTTTCTGGTTCATCCAAGCCCACGTGGTCTTCAGAAGTGTGGGATTGCTGTAGTCGATGACAGTTGCGGGGTGCGGCCAGAAACGCGAGATGCGTCCTTCCTCCTCCCAAGGCTTCGTGCTCTCCTCCACTAACACCTCATCCTCCTTGAGAACCACTTGGTGGCGGTGCAGCGTTTGGATTCCAAAGACTGTCCAAAGCCCAGTGGTGAGCAACTCAGTGGCCATGGCATCCATGAATCCATCAGAGGTCAGCATGGAATCCGTCAACTGCTGCATCTGCCCGTCCGTGTCCAGCACGAACTCCGTGGGCACCCACTTGAAGCTGTCATTCACCTTCTTCAGGCGGAAGGAGTGCGGCACCAGCCGGGGATCTTCTGCCACCGTCTCCATGAACACGGGGCTGGTGATGGCCTCCTTCTCATCCACCTTCTCCAGCAGGATCTCCCCCTCCTCCATGTGGTGGTGGAAGTGCAGCAGCAGCACAGACGCCACGTCCTGCAGCCGGTGCTCGCAGATCACCCGGGACAGCGACTCCGTGAGCTTCTCGTAGGCGTCCACGTTCACAAAGGCCTGGCCCACAAAGGGCATCTCCGTGACCGCCTCCTTGGCATTGTACTCCAGGCTCTTCAGGCCAAGGACGCCGAACCTCAGCTCTGCCTCGGGAACCGGCGACATGGGACCCAAAAAAAACGCGGAGGATTTTTGGCGAGTCGCGGATTCGGCGCAGACACTTGGGCCAACTCTTCGGGCGGATCCGGCTTTGGATGTGACTGAGGCGAAAAGTGCCGATGAAGCTTCAAACAACTGAGACCGAGGCTTCCAAATCTGCACCTTTCATGCTTGCCATCCCAGGCCAGCGTCCTTAGTCTCAGTCACTGCTTGAGTGCGGCCGTGTTTCCACGACAGGAAGCATGAATTCAGACTCACGTATGCATGTCTTCAGTTGGGCTCATGAAAGAAAAACACACTCAAATCCTGTGTCGACAGCAAGCAAAACACACATCCGAATGTTCCATGTTTGAGCCCGCCTCAGTGCTCACAGCTAGCATCTCGTAGGGTGGAATGGGCCACTACATGGCTCTCACTGGTGCTGTCCTGAGCGTCTGGTAACCGAGGTCTCCGGGGATGTGAGCACGCAGTGAAAAAGCAAGACCGTCGTAAAATATCGCAAGCCTTGCCAATCCACCAGCAAATTCTTATTGTGCCGGGCGCTATCGGCACCAAGGCACCAATGGCATGGGCCAAAACACGGGCTTGCGCCTTCAACCAAGCACAACTGTCGAAAGCTCCGCTTCTTGCTGGAGAAAAAGCAAGTGACAATCCAGTGGTTTGCACCTATGTTTGTCATGCGCCTCCCGTCTTGTAATGCAATGCCTTTGCCGTTGAATCGCAGCATTGCTGCTGAGCCACGCCCAATATTGCAGCCTGGTTTAGCCAGTTGGTTCTACCAACATGGGAATCCGTCATGACATGTGTGTGTGTGTGTGCGCGTGTCTCTTGTCTTGTTTACTCACAGGAACATTGTTGCGTTCAGAGAGCAGCATTGCGCCGGTTGATGACACGGCAAACCCTGCTTCTCCAGTCATGCGCACACCTGATATGCCCGTACACTCAGCACTCCTCAAGCACCCAAGGCCAACAATCTTCACAGTGTTTTGCTCAAACCTTGGATCCAATAGACTGCCAGCTTTGGCCGCGTAATTTGGTATCAATGGCTCGGCCAATTTGGGGCCCGCCACACAAGGGGGAACGCCGTCATTGTGAGTCATGGTGCTTTTCCCCTAGAAATCAACCTCAAACGGATACCCTCAAACACACATTTGATTTTGCCGTCTCTAAGGCGCTTGCTGGAAGAGGCAGTGCGCATTAAAGCCAGGCGGACACTCTTCAAGATCTCTCCGGGACTGGCAGCAGAACTTGCCCTTGAAACCATGTTTCATATGAGCAAAAACTCCTTATATGGCCGCTGAATATGAAGGATCCTGCTTCCATGTGGATGACCATCCCGGCTACCCCCAAGTAAAGGAACTAGTCTTTTGACCATGGCATAATTTGGGCCCAGTCAAAAACAAGCAGTTACTGCAAAGGACATATGAATGTGCTCTTCCAGCTTTCGAGGGACATTCATTGAGTCGCCCGTGGGCCGATCCCAAACTGACAAGACACACTGGAATTGTTTTAAGGATCGAACGCGGGTTTTGTACCTTCGACATCTTGATTGGCTAAGTTGCAAAGATCTGGTTGAGAAAGCTGGCAGCTCCTATTTGGTGTCATGTCTTTCTTCCCCATCCCACACCGCGTTTCAGTGCTTGGCCAAAAGAACCTATCGCACTGCGCAACTACACTCCCAGCAAATCTTGACTACTAGGTGACAAGTTCCTGCGCCAAATGGTGGCTCCAAAGAACACGAATGGCGCAAGAGAGGGGGCCGGTGGAACAATGAATGACCCTAAACTTCATGCGCCAAGTGCCTCAGATCCATCGGAATCTTGATGCCCTTCGTCAGGAGACGGTCCAATCCTCCTCGCAGCAAGAATCAAACAGTCTCCAAAAAAAAACACGAGCAGACCGTCGTATGGGCTTTGCTTGGGTCATCTGGGTGTGGCTCAAAAAGGGAACCCAGGCTCTGATGTCTTCGAACTCCCGAGGTTTAGGCGTGCAGGGATATGGCGAAACACCCAGCAAAGGACGAGTAGAGTTGAGCCAACGCCTATGCGATTGCAATTGTTTTTTTTCATTGCAGCCGAACTGCACGCTCTCCTGGACAAGCAATCGAAAACCAGCAGAAAACGCTGGCTGGTGCCAGTAGCCTGCGAGAACTATGAAAGAAGGAAGCCCAAGTAGCCTCAAGCTCTTCGCAACCTACCCTGCGTCGCGCTGCCCCACGGTTGATTCTCTGCACCTATTATGCTCAGAATCAGCAGCAGAACTCAGACCTCAACTTTTTTGAGATCAGTGGGCTGGTACTCCACCTTCTCCCCAGCCATATTCACGTTGGCCTGGTTCCCACTGCAGTGCTTGCATCCTGAGCAGTTGCCCGCGCAAACCCAAACTTTCTTCAGATCTGTGGGCTGGTACTGCACCTTCTCCCCAGCCATGTTTACGTTGGCCTGGTTCCCACTGCAGTGCTTGCATCCTGAGCAATTGCCCGCGCACACCCAGACTTTCTTCAGATCTGTGGGCTGGTATTCCACCTTCTCTCCAGCCATATTCACGTTGGCCTGGTTGCCGCTGCAGTGCTTGCATCCTGAGCAGTTGCCCGCGCAAACCCAAACTTTCTTCAGATCTGTGGGCGGGTACCCCACCTTCTCCCCAGCCATATTCACGTTGGCCTGGTTCCCACTGCAGTGCTTGCATCCTGAGCAGTTGCCCGCACACACCCAGACTTTTTTCAGATCTGTGGGCTGGTACTCCGCCTTCTCCCCAGCCATATTCACGTTCGCCTGGTTCCCACTGCAGTGCTTGCATCCTGAGCAGTTGCCCGCGCACACCCAGACTTTCTGGTTCATCCAAGCCCACGTGGTCTTCAGAAGTGTGGGATTGCTGTAGTCGATGACAGTTGCGGGGTGCGGCCAGAAACGCGAGATGCGTCCTTCCTCCTCCCAAGGCTTCGTGCTCTCCTCCACAACACCTCATCCTCCTTGAGAACCACTTGGTGGCGGTGCAGCGTTTGGATTCCAAAGACTGTCCAAAGCCCAGTGGTGAGCAACTCAGTGGCCATGGCATCCATGAACCCATCAGAGGTCAGCATGGAATCCGTCAACTGCTGCATCTGCCCGTCCGTGTCCAGCACGAACTCCGTGGGCACCCACTTGAAGCTGTCATTCACCTTCTTCAGGCGGAAGGAGTGCGGCACCAGCCGGGGATCTTCTGCCACCGTCTCCATGAACACGGGGCTGGTGATGGCCTCCTTCTCATCCACCTTCTCCAGCAGGATCTCCCCCTCCTCCATGTGGTGGTGGAAGTGCAGCAGCAGCACAGACGCCACGTCCTGCAGCCGGTGCTCGCAGATCACCCGGGACAGCGACTCCGTGAGCTTCTCGTAGGCGTCCACGTTCACAAAGGCCTGGCCCACAAAGGGCATCTCCGTGACCGCCTCCTTGGCATTGTACTCCAGGCTCTTCAGGCCAAGGACGCCGAACCTCAGCTCTGCCTCGGGAACCGGCGACATGGGACCCAAAAAAACGCGGAGGATTTTTGGCGAGTCGCGGATTCGGCGCAGACACTTGGGCCAACTCTTCGGGCGGATCCGGCTTTGGATGTGACTGAGGCGAAAAGTGCCGATGAAGCTTCAAACAACTGAGACCGAGGCTTCCAAATCTGCACCTTTCATGCTTGCCATCCCAGGCCAGCGTCCTTAGTCTCAGTCACTGCTTGAGTGCGGCCGTGTTTCCACGACAGGAAGCATGAATTCAGACTCACGTATGCATGTCTTCAGTTGGGCTCATGAAAGAAAAACACACTCAAATCCTGTGTCGACAGCAAGCAAAAACACATCCGAATGTTCCATGTTTGAGCCCGCCTCAGTGCTCACAGCTAGCATCTCGTAGGGTGGAATGGGCCACCACATGGCTCTCACTGGTGCTGTCCTGAGCGTGTGGTAACCGAGGTCTCCGGGGACGTGAGCACGCAGTGAAAAAGCAAGACCGTCGTAAAATATCGCAAGCCTTGCCAATGCACCAGCAAATTCTTATTGTGCCGGGCGCTATCGGCACCAAGGCACCAATGGCATGGGCCAAAACACGGGCTTGCGCCTTCAACCAAGCACAACTGTCGAAAGCTCCGCTTCTTGCTGGAGAAAAAGCAAGTGACAATCCAGTGGTTTGCACCTATGTTTGTCATGCGCCTCCCGTCTTGTAATGCAATGCCTTTGCCGTTGAATCGCAGCATTGCTGCTGAGCCACGCCCAATATTGCAGCCTGGTTTAGCCAGTTGGTTCTACCAACATGGGAATCCGTCATGACATGTGTGTGTGTGCGCGCGTGTCTCTTGTCTTGTTTACTCACAGGAACATTGTTGCGTTCAGAGAGCAGCATTGCGCCGGTTGATGACACGGCAAACCCTGCTTCTCCAGTCATGCGCACACCTGATATGCCCGTACACTCAGCACTCCTCAAGCACCCAAGGCCAACAATCTTCACAGTGTTTTGCTCAAACCTTGGATCCAATAGACTGCCAGCTTTGGCCGCGTAATTTGGTATCAATGGCTCGGCCAATTTGGGGCCCGCCACACAAGGGGGAACGCCGTCATTGTGAGTCATGGTGCTTTTCCCCTAGAAATCAACCTCAAACGGATACCCTCAAACACACATTTGATTTTGCCGTCTCTAAGGCGCTTGCTGGAAGAGGCAGTGCGCATTAAAGCCAGGCGGACACTCTTCAAGATCTCTCCGGGACTGGCAGCAGAACTTGCCCTTGAAACCATGTTTCATATGAGCAAAAACTCCTTATATGGCCGCTGAATATGAAGGATCCTGCTTCCATGTGGATGACCATCCCGGCTACCCCCAAGTAAAGGAACTAGTCTTTTGACCATGGCATAATTTGGGCCCAGTCAAAAACAAGCAGTTACTGCAAAGGACATATGAATGTGCTCTTCCAGCTTTCGAGGGACATTCATTGAGTCGCCCGTGGGCCGATCCCAAACTGACAAGACACACTGGAATTGTTTTAAGGATCGAACGCGGGTTTTGTACCTTCGACATCTTGATTGGCTAAGTTGCAAAGATCTGGTTGAGAAAGCTGTCAGCTCCTATTTGGTGTCATGTCTGTCTTCCCCATCCCACACCGCGTTTCAGTGCTTGGCCAAAAGAACCTATCGCACTGCGCAACCACACTCCCAGCAAATCTTGACTACTAGGTGACAAGTTCCTGCGCCGAATGGTGGCTCCAAAGAACACGAATGGCGCAAGAGAGGGGGCCGGTGGAACAATGAATGACCCTAAACTTCATGCGCCAAGTGCCTCAGATCCATCGGAATCTTGATGCCCTTCGTCAGGAGACGGTCCAATCCTCCTCGCAGCAAGAATCAAACAGTCTCCAAAAAAAAACACGAGCAGACCGTCGTATGGGCTTTGCTTGGGTCATCTGGGTGTGGCTCAAAAAGGGAACCCAGGCTCTGATGTCTTCGAACTCCCGAGGTTTAGGCGTGCAGGGATATGGCGAAACACCCAGCAAAGGACGAGTAGAGTTGAGCCAACGCCTATGCGATTGCAATTGTTTTTTTTCATTGCAGCCGAACTGCACGCTCTCCTGGACAAGCAATCGAAAACCAGCAGAAAACGCTGGCTGGTGCCAGTAGCCTGCGAGAACTATGAAAGAAGGAAGCCCAAGTAGCCTCAAGCTCTTCGCAACCTACCCTGCGTCGCGCTGCCCCACGGTTGATTCTCTGCACCTATTATGCTCAGAATCAGCAGCAGAACTCAGACCTCAACTTTTTTGAGATCAGTGGGCTGGTACTCCACCTTCTCCCCAGCCATATTCACGTTGGCCTGGTTCCCACTGCAGTGCTTGCATCCTGAGCAGTTGCCCGCGCAAACCCAAACTTTCTTCAGATCTGTGGGCTGGTACTGCACCTTCTCCCCAGCCATGTTTACGTTGGCCTGGTTCCCACTGCAGTGCTTGCATCCTGAGCAATTGCCCGCGCAACACCCAGACTTTCTTCAGATCTGTGGGCTGGTATTCCACCTTCTCTCCAGCCATATTCACGTTGGCCTGGTTGCCGCTGCAGTGCTTGCATCCTGAGGTCTCCGGGGAGTTGAAAAAGCAAGACCGTCGTAAAATATCGCAAGCCTTGCCAAACCAGCAAATTCTTATTGTGCCGGGCGCTATCGGCACCAAGGCACCAATGGCATGGGCCAAAACACGGGCTTGCGCCTTCAACCAAGCACAACTGTCGAAAGCTCCGCTTCTTGCTGGAGAAAAAGCAAGTGACAATCCAGTGGTTTGCACCTATGTTTGTCATGCGCCTCCCGTCTTGTAATGCAATGCCTTTGCCGTTGAATCGCAGCATTGCTGCTGAGCCACGCCCAATATTGCAGCCTGGTTTAGCCAGTTGGTTCTACCAACATGGGAATCCGTCATGACATGTGTGTGTGTGCGCGCGTGTCTCTTGTCTTGTTTACTCACAGGAACATTGTTGCGTTCAGAGAGCAGCATTGCGCCGGTTGATGACACGGCAAACCCTGCTTCTCCAGTCATGCGCACACCTGATATGCCCGTACACTCAGCACTCCTCAAGCACCCAAGGCCAACAATCTTCACAGTGTTTTGCTCAAACCTTGGATCCAATAGACTGCCAGCTTTGGCCGCGTAATTTGGTATCAATGGCTCGGCCAATTTGGGGCCCGCCACACAAGGGGGAACGCCGTCATTGTGAGTCATGGTGCTTTTCCCCTAGAAATCAACCTCAAACGGATACCCTCAAACACACATTTGATTTTGCCGTCTCTAAGGCGCTTGCTGGAAGAGGCAGTGCGCATTAAAGCCAGGCGGACACTCTTCAAGATCTCTCCGGGACTGGCAGCAGAACTTGCCCTTGAAACCATGTTTCATATGAGCAAAAACTCCTTATATGGCCGCTGAATATGAAGGATCCTGCTTCCATGTGGATGACCATCCCGGCTACCCCCAAGTAAAGGAACTAGTCTTTTGACCATGGCATAATTTGGGCCCAGTCAAAAACAAGCAGTTACTGCAAAGGACATATGAATGTGCTCTTCCAGCTTTCGAGGGACATTCATTGAGTCGCCCGTGGGCCGATCCCAAACTGACAAGACACACTGGAATTGTTTTAAGGATCGAACGCGGGTTTTGTACCTTCGACATCTTGATTGGCTAAGTTGCAAAGATCTGGTTGAGAAAGCTGTCAGCTCCTATTTGGTGTCATGTCTGTCTTCCCCATCCCACACCGCGTTTCAGTGCTTGGCCAAAAGAACCTATCGCACTGCGCAACTACACTCCCAGCAAATCTTGACTACTAGGTGACAAGTTCCTGCGCCAAATGGTGGCTCCAAAGAACACGAATGGCGCAAGAGAGGGGGCCGGTGGAACAATGAATGACCCTAAACTTCATGCGCCAAGTGCCTCAGATCCATCGGAATCTTGATGCCCTTCGTCAGGAGACGGTCCAATCCTCCTCGCAGCAAGAATCAAACAGTCTCCAAAAAAAAACACGAGCAGACCGTCGTATGGGCTTTGCTTGGGTCATCTGGGTGTGGCTCAAAAAGGGAACCCAGGCTCTGATGTCTTCGAACTCCCGAGGTTTAGGCGTGCAGGGATATGGCGAAACACCCAGCAAAGGACGAGTAGAGTTGAGCCAACGCCTATGCGATTGCAATTGTTTTTTTTCATTGCAGCCGAACTGCACGCTCTCCTGGACAAGCAATCGAAAACCAGCAGAAAACGCTGGCTGGTGCCAGTAGCCTGCGAGAACTATGAAAGAAGGAAGCCCAAGTAGCCTCAAGCTCTTCGCAACCTACCCTGCGTCGCGCTGCCCCACGGTTGATTCTCTGCACCTATTATGCTCAGAATCAGCAGCAGAACTCAGACCTCAACTTTTTTGAGATCAGTGGGCCGGTACTCCACCTTCTCCCCAGCCATATTCACGTTGGCCTGGTTCCCACTGCAGTGCTTGCATCCTGAGCAGTTGCCCGCGCAAACCCAAACTTTCTTCAGATCTGTGGGCTGGTACTGCACCTTCTCCCCAGCCATGTTTACGTTGGCCTGGTTCCCACTGCAGTGCTTGCATCCTGAGCAATTGCCCGCGCACACCCAGACTTTCTTCAGATCTGTGGGCTGGTATTCCACCTTCTCTCCAGCCATATTCACGTTGGCCTGGTTGCCGCTGCAGTGCTTGCATCCTGAGCAGTTGCCCGCGCAAACCCAAACTTTCTTCAGATCTGTGGGCGGGTACCCCACCTTCTCCCCAGCCATATTCACGTTGGCCTGGTTCCCACTGCAGTGCTTGCATCCTGAGCAGTTGCCCGCACACACCCAGACTTTTTTCAGATCTGTGGGCTGGTACTCCGCCTTCTCCCCAGCCATATTCACGTTCGCCTGGTTCCCACTGCAGTGCTTGCATCCTGAGCAGTTGCCCGCGCACACCCAGACTTTCTGGTTCATCCAAGCCCACGTGGTCTTCAGAAGTGTGGGATTGCTGTAGTCGATGACAGTTGCGGGGTGCGGCCAGAAACGCGAGATGCGTCCTTCCTCCTCCCAAGGCTTCGTGCTCTCCTCCACTAACACCTCATCCTCCTTGAGAACCACTTGGTGGCGGTGCAGCGTTTGGATTCCAAAGACTGTCCAAAGCCCAGTGGTGAGCAACTCAGTGGCCATGGCATCCATGAACCCATCAGAGGTCAGCATGGAATCCGTCAACTGCTGCATCTGCCCGTCCGTGTCCAGCACGAACTCCGTGGGCACCCACTTGAAGCTGTCATTCACCTTCTTCAGGCGGAAGGAGTGCGGCACCAGCCGGGGATCTTCTGCCACCGTCTCCATGAACACGGGGCTGGTGATGGCCTCCTTCTCATCCACCTTCTCCAGCAGGATCTCCCCCTCCTCCATGTGGTGGTGGAAGTGCAGCAGCAGCACAGACGCCACGTCCTGCAGCCGGTGCTCGCAGATCACCCGGGACAGCGACTCCGTGAGCTTCTCGTAGGCGTCCACGTTCACAAAGGCCTGGCCCACAAAGGGCATCTCCGTGACCGCCTCCTTGGCATTGTACTCCAGGCTCTTCAGGCCAAGGACGCCGAACCTCAGCTCTGCCTCGGGAACCGGCGACATGGGACCCAAAAAAACGCGGAGGATTTTTGGCGAGTCGCGGATTCGGCGCAGACACTTGGGCCAACTCTTCGGGCGGATCCGGCTTTGGATGTGACTGAGGCGAAAAGTGCCGATGAAGCTTCAAACAACTGAGACCGAGGCTTCCAAATCTGCACCTTTCATGCTTGCCATCCCAGGCCAGCGTCCTTAGTCTCAGTCACTGCTTGAGTGCGGCCGTGTTTCCACGACAGGAAGCATGAATTCAGACTCACGTATGCATGTCTTCAGTTGGGCTCATGAAAGAAAAACACACTCAAATCCTGTGTCGACAGCAAGCAAAAACACATCCGAATGTTCCATGTTTGAGCCCGCCTCAGTGCTCACAGCTAGCATCTCGTAGGGTGGAATGGGCCACCACATGGCTCTCACTGGTGCTGTCCTGAGCGTGTGGTAACCGAGGTCTCCGGGGACGTGAGCACGCAGTGAAAAAGCAAGACCGTCGTAAAATATCGCAAGCCTTGCCAATGCACCAGCAAATTCTTATTGTGCCGGGCGCTATCGGCACCAAGGCACCAATGGCATGGGCCAAAACACGGGCTTGCGCCTTCAACCAAGCACAACTGTCGAAAGCTCCGCTTCTTGCTGGAGAAAAAGCAAGTGACAATCCAGTGGTTTGCACCTATGTTTGTCATGCGCCTCCCGTCTTGTAATGCAATGCCTTTGCCGTTGAATCGCAGCATTGCTGCTGAGCCACGCCCAATATTGCAGCCTGGTTTAGCCAGTTGGTTCTACCAACATGGGAATCCGTCATGACATGTGTGTGTGTGCGCGCGTGTCTCTTGTCTTGTTTACTCACAGGAACATTGTTGCGTTCAGAGAGCAGCATTGCGCCGGTTGATGACACGGCAAACCCTGCTTCTCCAGTCATGCGCACACCTGATATGCCCGTACACTCAGCACTCCTCAAGCACCCAAGGCCAACAATCTTCACAGTGTTTTGCTCAAACCTTGGATCCAATAGACTGCCAGCTTTGGCCGCGTAATTTGGTATCAATGGCTCGGCCAATTTGGGGCCCGCCACACAAGGGGGAACGCCGTCATTGTGAGTCATGGTGCTTTTCCCCTAGAAATCAACCTCAAACGGATACCCTCAAACACACATTTGATTTTGCCGTCTCTAAGGCGCTTGCTGGAAGAGGCAGTGCGCATTAAAGCCAGGCGGACACTCTTCAAGATCTCTCCGGGACTGGCAGCAGAACTTGCCCTTGAAACCATGTTTCATATGAGCAAAAACTCCTTATATGGCCGCTGAATATGAAGGATCCTGCTTCCATGTGGATGACCATCCCGGCTACCCCCAAGTAAAGGAACTAGTCTTTTGACCATGGCATAATTTGGGCCCAGTCAAAAACAAGCAGTTACTGCAAAGGACATATGAATGTGCTCTTCCAGCTTTCGAGGGACATTCATTGAGTCGCCCGTGGGCCGATCCCAAACTGACAAGACACACTGGAATTGTTTTAAGGATCGAACGCGGGTTTTGTACCTTCGACATCTTGATTGGCTAAGTTGCAAAGATCTGGTTGAGAAAGCTGTCAGCTCCTATTTGGTGTCATGTCTGTCTTCCCCATCCCACACCGCGTTTCAGTGCTTGGCCAAAAGAACCTATCGCACTGCGCAACCACACTCCCAGCAAATCTTGACTACTAGGTGACAAGTTCCTGCGCCGAATGGTGGCTCCAAAGAACACGAATGGCGCAAGAGAGGGGGCCGGTGGAACAATGAATGACCCTAAACTTCATGCGCCAAGTGCCTCAGATCCATCGGAATCTTGATGCCCTTCGTCAGGAGACGGTCCAATCCTCCTCGCAGCAAGAATCAAACAGTCTCCAAAAAAAAACACGAGCAGACCGTCGTATGGGCTTTGCTTGGGTCATCTGGGTGTGGCTCAAAAAGGGAACCCAGGCTCTGATGTCTTCGAACTCCCGAGGTTTAGGCGTGCAGGGATATGGCGAAACACCCAGCAAAGGACGAGTAGAGTTGAGCCAACGCCTATGCGATTGCAATTGTTTTTTTTCATTGCAGCCGAACTGCACGCTCTCCTGGACAAGCAATCGAAAACCAGCAGAAAACGCTGGCTGGTGCCAGTAGCCTGCGAGAACTATGAAAGAAGGAAGCCCAAGTAGCCTCAAGCTCTTCGCAACCTACCCTGCGTCGCGCTGCCCCACGGTTGATTCTCTGCACCTATTATGCTCAGAATCAGCAGCAGAACTCAGACCTCAACTTTTTTGAGATCAGTGGGCTGGTACTCCACCTTCTCCCCAGCCATATTCACGTTGGCCTGGTTCCCACTGCAGTGCTTGCATCCTGAGCAGTTGCCCGCGCAAACCCAAACTTTCTTCAGATCTGTGGGCTGGTACTGCACCTTCTCCCCAGCCATGTTTACGTTGGCCTGGTTCCCACTGCAGTGCTTGCATCCTGAGCAATTGCCCGCGCACACCCAGACTTTCTTCAGATCTGTGGGCTGGTATTCCACCTTCTCTCCAGCCATATTCACGTTGGCCTGGTTGCCGCTGCAGTGCTTGCATCCTGAGCAGTTGCCCGCGCAAACCCAAACTTTCTTCAGATCTGTGGGCGGGTACCCCACCTTCTCCCCAGCCATATTCACGTTGGCCTGGTTCCCACTGCAGTGCTTGCATCCTGAGCAGTTGCCCGCACACACCCAGACTTTTTTCAGATCTGTGGGCTGGTACTCCGCCTTCTCCCCAGCCATATTCACGTTCGCCTGGTTCCCACTGCAGTGCTTGCATCCTGAGCAGTTGCCCGCGCACACCCAGACTTTCTGGTTCATCCAAGCCCACGTGGTCTTCAGAAGTGTGGGATTGCTGTAGTCGATGACAGTTGCGGGGTGCGGCCAGAAACGCGAGATGCGTCCTTCCTCCTCCCAAGGCTTCGTGCTCTCCTCCACTAACACCTCATCCTCCTTGAGAACCACTTGGTGGCGGTGCAGCGTTTGGATTCCAAAGACTGTCCAAAGCCCAGTGGTGAGCAACTCAGTGGCCATGGCATCCATGAACCCATCAGAGGTCAGCATGGAATCCGTCAACTGCTGCATCTGCCCGTCCGTGTCCAGCACGAACTCCGTGGGCACCCACTTGAAGCTGTCATTCACCTTCTTCAGGCGGAAGGAGTGCGGCACCAGCCGGGGATCTTCTGCCACCGTCTCCATGAACACGGGGCTGGTGATGGCCTCCTTCTCATCCACCTTCTCCAGCAAGATCTCCCCCTCCTCCATGTGGTGGTGGAAGTGCAGCAGCAGCACAGACGCCACATCCTGCAGCCGGTGCTCGCAGATCACCCGGGACAGCGACTCCGTGAGCTTCTCGTAGGCGTCCACGTTCACAAAGGCCTGGCCCACAAAGGGCATCTCCGTGACCGCCTCCTTGGCATTGTACTCCAGGCTCTTCAGGCCAAGGACGCCGAACCTCAGCTCTGCCTCGGGAACCGGCGACATGGGACCCAAAAAAAACGCGGAGGATGTTTGGCGAGTCGCGGATTCGGCGCAGACACTTGGGCCAACTCTTCGGGCGGATCCGGCTTTGGATGTGACTGAGGCGAAAAGTGCCGATGAAGCTTCAAACAACTGAGACCGAGGCTTCCAAATCTGCACCTTTCATGCTTGCCATCCCAGGCCAGCGTCCTTAGTCTCAGTCACTGCTTGAGTGCGGCCGTGTTTCCATGACAGGAAGCATGAATTCAGACTCACGTATGCATGTCTTCAGTTGGGCTCATGAAAGAAAAACACACTCAAATCCTGTGTCGACAGCGAGCAAAACACATCCGAATGTTCCATGTTTGAGCCCGCCTCAGTGCTCACAGCTAGCATCTCGTAGGGTGGAATGGGCCACCACATGGCTCTCACTGGTGCTGTCCTGAGCGTGTGGTAACCGAGGTCTCCGGGGACGTGAGCACGCAGTGAAAACGCAAGACCATCGTAAAATATCGCAAGCCTTGCCAATCCACCAGCAGCTTCTTATTGTGCCGGGCGCTCTCGACCATCGGTTTCTGCCTCTTGCTGAAAGGTTTGCCGACCCACTGAGGCCACCTGCTGATGTGGGCAGACTGCTTCCTGCTCAAAGCGAGGGTAGCCGTGCCTGCCCAAACTTGAGAATCTGTAAACACACATCCGGCTTGAATCGAGAGTATCAAACCCATGCTATGCTCAACCTCAAGTTATACTCAAAACTCGGGGCCTACCCACACCATACAAGTAACCTTCATCTACCCACATGTTCATTGTGGCTTACATGAGGGCCAACCAAGATGCCAAGGCAAGCAGGCTATGAGACAAAATCATTAATTCCAAAATAAAACACATATAACTTATTTAAACTCCTCAAATGCCAACCAAAAAAACAACTATATCCTCACCAAAACATAACTCCTAATCCCTAATCACACATATACACGCTAATAATATACCAACTAATAATAAAGATAAATATCATAAACTCAATAACTAAAATCCCAATACATACCATACCTTACATAATCCCAACAAAATCATTAAACCATGATTTATATTTCATACCTCAAATTTCCTAACTTTCACACAAATAATTCTTCAAATAATAATGATAATATCAATATCCCAATTACATATTTCCTTCCATATCCCAAATCATTATAATTTATTTATTCCAATTAATTTCATGATAATTCAATATCAAAATACAACCCCCAAATAATAAACCAACATCTACATAACCCCTCCTAATTAGTTTTAAGCCACACCCAATTCGACCATAATTCTATTGACTACCATACATAATATTATTATATATTTTATATCTATATAATTGTTCAAATTTAATTCCAATAACAAATAATTATATGAATTTATTCATTCCAAATTTATTCCCAAATCAAATCAAGTAATAAAAAAAAACCTACAAGTAATAAAATCAAATCCAATAATTATAATTATTATAATATTTTAAATACCGAAATTCCAAATTCTTAATAATTCAAATTCAAATTCATTATCAAATTACAAAAAAATAAAACCTCAAATTTTACAATTATTACACAAATTAAAATTTAATTATACATTATGTAAGAATTTTAGGAAAAATGCTTACAAGAAGAAATCAAATAGAAACCAAAACACTTAACTCCTAATCAAAGAAAACTTAATTAGAATATATCTGTATTACCAAGTCAAAATAACAGAGCCGTACAATGAAAGATAGAACAAAAGGCAAGAAATACGAAGAAGAAATCGAGATCGCAAAGGTTATCCCCGTTCGGCGTACGGATCGCCGCGGTGGAAACCCGCCGCGGGTTCGCCGCGGTCTGGAAAGTTGCCCAATGGCACGGCCGCGCAAGGTTTCGCTAGGTTTGATCTGCGGCAGGCGCAGCATTTTCACAAGGTCAGGGCAGATTTCGTGGCAGGCGCAGCATTTTGTTCCTGTGGGCATCAGAATTCGTGACAGGCGCAGCACTTTGGGAATGTGAGTCGCGAGATTTGCGTGCGAATCGCACTAGAGTGGACGCGCGAAGCCGATTCCGTGGCAGGCACATGAAATTCGCCCCCCTGAGGTGCAGATTTCGCAGGCGCAGCACTTTTTGCCGGGTCAGGAGGAGATGGAAAGATAAACGGAGAGATAGATACATAGATAGATGGATAGATAAAGAGAAAGTGAAAGTGAAAGAGAAAGAGAGAGAGAGAGAGAGGAAAAAGCCAAGACACGAGATGCTCAGGAAGAGAACGAAGAGACGAGATGCTCCACGAAAACAGTTGATCTCCTATAGGCACATTATTGATTAGAAACTTCCGTCTTCCAGCTTTGCTGGAGCATACCTGCCTATTCTCGATTTTGCAAAAACATCGAGCATAATGTCTTTTTTGGGGGTCCATGAGTCTTTTTACACTCGGTCGAATGTCAGTTTGCCAGTACGAGTGTACCAGAAATTGACATTCCTGCTCATCTCTTCTGGCACAGCCTTGGACACCGCCACAACATCCATTCCCAGTTGGCATTTGTCTTGCAATTTTGAGGGAGGGAGAGCGCGAATCTCAACATGTGGCCCCAACGAAGGTAAAGAACACAACAACCATTTGAGGGTGTCCACACCCATCTGGACAATTCCCCAAGAAAGAGAGAGACACACTCCGACACTGGGCGACAGACACCGAGAATCCGTGAGTGCGCTTGATCTGTTCCCAGGCAGCATGGGAGCTGGCTTCGGCCTCCACCTGACATGGAACCCACAGGGCCGCCTGTTTTGCAGTTTTGATTGGTGGGGGGATCCCAGTAGAAGGTTGTGTTTTGTCATGGGTGAGTGGATTTCTTAAGCTAATGATTTTACCGATGATTTTTTTGGAAGCGATCGCCACTTAACAAGGGAAATGAAGGGGCTTCTTGAGGAAGATTGCCTTTCACAAGCCCCCCCCCAAGTCAGGTTCCAGCTTAAATGGCAGGGTCACCTGAGGCACCTGTTAGTTGTTTTTTTGCATACCGAGGAACAAACCGCAACGAATGGCATCTCAGGCTCGACTTGCTGAACGTATCTGCATGCTCGCTCCCATCTCGCTCCCAACCTGCTGCGTTGCAAGGATCGGCAGCCTTTCCGTCTTGCTGCCTCGAGACTGCGAGCAATGCCGAAGCATCACTTGTGCCGAGCGCACGCGCGCCATGGTCCGAACTCTTTGTAATACGGCCTATGGTCATGCTTTCCTTAATTGGAATGAATATAACTTAACGGTTCAGGATCCTGGTCCCATCCCAAAGCTAAGTAGAGGAGGCCTGTTGATCATGTCTCTCAAGCTGCCCGGCCTGTCTTGTTTGCAGTGCTGGTGCCCAGCATGTCCGAAACTCGGGCGCTGCCTGGAGTTTCAGCGAGGGGCAGAAGCAGAGGGCAAAAAAAACGCCTGATCAAGCATACGCATTACTCCAAGGTATGAGCTCTCCTGAGCACTTTGGCAAACATTGACAGAGTGGCTCGGAGTATGGTTGGATATTTCGTCAGCGCTACAGCCAAGAAGGCTTCACACTCAGACTCGTCCCCGGTATGCCATGATCTGTCCCGCTGGCGACAGAAACCAAATTTTGACGAGAGGAGACTTTCCAATGCACCTGGAAGTGTTGTACAACTGCGAAGCTACAAATCTGGCCTCGCCGACCGTTGGGATAGATGAAGCTCTTTCCCAACAAGGCTTCCACAGGCCTCAGCAAGCATCGTCCAAATTTCCCTGGCAACGTGGCTACCCTTGGTGCGGCGAAGAGTCCAAAGCAGGAACATGTGCAGCCAACTCGGGCTCGTCGAGTACTAGCCCGGGGTTCCAACACACTAAGCTAAATGGTCTGACTTCAATCATGTGGTAAGTGGAATAAACCCATCTATGTAAACAAGTGCCATCTATCTAGAAAACGGTGTTGATGCACTTTTTGCGGTTTCACCAGTTCTTCTCCCTCTTGGTCCTTTTTTTGTTATCTTCCTTTTTTCTGCAAGGGTGGATCCACAGATTCGCCACATCCAAACCGTGTTCTAGAAACTCGCGGATCAAAAGGACACTTGAGGAGAAAAACTGGGCGCCCAACGATCGCCAAGGCTTCAAGCAGGATCTGGCCAAGCTGCCCTTCTGATTGCTAAACCTCAGGCGCTCAGACGCAAGCGCATGGGACTCACATATGAGTTGCGGACGAAATCTCTTGATAACTTGAATGCCATTGATAATTTGGGTGGGCCTCCAGCTCGAAAATCGCAACTTTGTAGTACAAGTCTAGTACGCGAAGTACACTTCCGCAGCTCCAGCTCGAAAATCGCTTGTAGTACAAGTCTAGTCCGCGAAGTACACTTCCGCAGCTCCAGCTCGAAAATCGCAACTTTGTAGTACAAGTCTAGTACGCGAAGTACACTTCCGCAGCTCCAGCTCGCAAATCGCAACTTTGTAGTACAAGTCTAGTACGCGAAGTACACTTCCGCAGCTCCAGCTCGAAAATCGCAACTTTGTAGTACAAGTCTAGTACGCGAAGTACACTTCCGCAGCTCCAGCTCGAAAATCGCAACTTTGTAGTACAAATCTAGTGCAAGCTCCCATGGCTCGAAAGGGCTCCTTCTCACGCAGCGCAGGTTTCGCAATGAAAGGTGTATCGGTCGGCGTATCGGTCGGGGGTATCGGTCGGGCGGGCAGACGTTTGCGGGTTTAAGAGAAGTCTTTGTTGAGAGTTCACAAACATGAGGGGCTGCTAGCACAATGGAAACGCAATGGGAACCTATGCTCAATGTACTTCAACTCGAGCCAGCTGCTGCAAAGTACAAATCTCGGGCCAGCTGCTGCAAAGTCACTGCAGCCTCAAAATTTATCGTCCTTCAACACTATGTGTATTATGTGTATGTTAACCCTTTCAAACAATCAGGGGTATCGGTTTTGGGTGGGCCCCTATCGGTTTTGCAGTCCTTGGCTACTTTGGGTGACCCCACGGCGGCCCGCATACTACTGAATACTACCGAAGATTTTGTCGGATGCTCATATGGCTCGTCTTTGTTTTGCAGTTGGGACGCCCCTCGTTTGGAGGCTAAGAGGACACCGTTTAGGTCCCTTTATGTCACAACCATTTTGGTTCAATGGCTGCTCAAATCCTTGGTTGGTGAGCATCGCCGACCGCTTTGGAAACAACTGTGTTTTTTGTTTGGGGGGTCAAACCATGGTCATATTAATATCATTTTCTGGAGGGTGAAGCGACAATGAGGGCTGCCGCGGAGCTCTGGATGCTCAGGTTGAGATGCAGCATGTGTTCTTTCCTGCTAATCTATAAGGTCTATAAGCATAGATTGGGAACGGGTATCCAGGTGCCAGCTCGTAGCGTGATTTTCTTCTTCTTTCCTGCCGAAGGGCTCTACTGCTCTACCTCCACTTGCCTAAGCATAACAACATGCATGAATGCGTACCATGTACAATGCATCTCTCATGCACAACGCAGCCCACAGCTGTGCACCTTCCGTCTCTTGCTCCAGAATCGTCCCACAGTTGAAGGCTTGCAGTCATTTGACAAATCTTTGTAATCGGTACAAACATACTACCCAAACAAGTCTTATTTCCCAATAATATAATCGTTATACCAATCAATATTTGTCAAACCTTGGTTGCTGTTGACCCCCCTGCAAAAAGTTTAACTTTTAGTGGGTCCAATGGAAAATCCTCTGTTTTCCCAAAAAGTCAAAGACCAAAGACCCAACCAGATAGCCATAAAGATTTCTTAGCCATATATTCTATTCCCCAATCGAAAGAAGAGGTGCCAAGCCCCGGATTCTCTTTCGCCCAGCCGGTTCGCTCGGCCCCAGGCGAGCAGTCCGAGGACCCAATGCTGGGTGTGGAGCCCTGGATGAAAACAGCCGGGCAAAGAAGGCTTTGTGTGCTATAAAGGTCTTAGCGGCTGCTCATGTACTTATATTAACTTATATCTCTTGTTGTTTCGATATTCCTATGATTTGTTGATGGTTTGTAGAGGTTGGTGTATCTGGCAAACGTCTGGATCTGGGATCGTCCTCACTTCCGAACGAGAGGATCGCCCAAAAAAGCTCGAGCTTTGTATTTACCACAAAAATGGTCTTCCCACCGGCCAAGGTCCCTTGCCCTCCGAGATATTGCGCCAATTACGGTTCTAGTTCTCATGCAGCTCTAATGGCTTCACAAGCAATGAGTCAACACAGAGCTGGGCAATGACCCTCAGCCAAGGCTTGTTTACCTTCCGAAGAGCTGCAGTGGCTAGCTGCCACTAGGCCTTTTGTGCATTTCGCAGTGCGAAATCATAGACACCTCCAACTCAACGTCATACATCCCTCGCAGCATTGCGAATGTGACACCAGCAGCACACTCTTCACATGCGATGGTGCAGGATTTGTTCTCTGTGCAAGATTTGGTTGGGGAAAGCAATGGCGAGGCTCAATGGGACACCCAGGCTTCAATTCAAAATTAAAATGCCCCATTCTTCGCGGGTACCCTTTCCTTCCACCGACAACTTCCCTAAGGCGGGACAAAGGGCGTGGCTCGGCCAGTCTGAGGTTGCCACGCTCAGTCGCAGAGTGCGGACCTTCAAACCCCATTGGATTCTGCGGTTTGAGGCTGAGGACAAATGGCAATGAGAGAAATGAAACCCCCGGTCATCCCAGTATTCTATACGTCCAGGTCAACAGAAGACTGGGGCTTTGGTGCACTGCGTGAAGCGCCTTAGAGGACTCCATCAATCCAATCGTGAATGCAGCGAGCTGCACGCAAAATGGTTCTCGGACTATCCATTCATTGCGCTCTCGCTCTCTTTCTGATCAAGATAGGAGACCCCAAAGGCACATGACGCCAACTTCAAGCAAGTAGGACTACGCCATGTGCCACACCAGTCTCATGAACCACCTTGCAGTTGTCAGAATCCCATCGAAAGGACCATGGCCATTCCTAAGCCCAAGTGAAAGGATAGAGCACACAGCGAAAGGAACTTCAAAGGCGCACCCGGCCTTGTCATCTTGCACCTGTGGCACGGATCAACGCCTGTACTCTGCGTGCGCCTGCAACCCTTTTGAACAAGAAGAAACCAGGCCTCACCCCCCATGCAGTGACTTCTTGCAAAGGTTGTGTGGGCAGTACTCTGGGCTTTGTTCCCATCTGCCAGAGACTTCTCACTTTTTTCCATGTGCATGTCAATCTGCCTGCTTGTTCGCTGCCACGATGAAGGCATGCGATGAAGGAGAGCCCTGCAGCAGCTGAAACTTGTGGGATGCTCAGATTCTCCATTGGGGCATAAACTGTGGATCGTGACTCTTCGTGGCAAGGCGCTCTCACGACTCACTACAATGATATGTCATCATCTGGACGACTGTCGAGAGGCTTCTGAGATGCAACTTAGAGAACATGGCCATGATCCTAAACCATGTCATTTAAAGCGTTCGTCTTGCAACTCCTGACACTCCGTTACTGTGGAAGCAGCAGGTGTTTCGCTAGCAACACGAACAATCCAGCCTCTCAATCAGGATACACTTGCACTCCACATTGGCACTCGCTTTTCCTTTCGCGGGCAAAGCCTCACTTCCGGCTGCATGTCGCTGGCACCGACGCGGAGCAGTTCCTGTTCGCCATGGCGCATCGTTGCATCGCATCGCTTCGCTTCGCTTCGCATCTTCACACAGAGATGCAGTCCGCCTTCCCAGGAGCTTCCCGGGGAGCGGAGCTGCCGCTTCATGGCGGCAGATTTCCACGCGTGTCTCGTCGTTCGAGAGGCCTGCTACTTGTTGGGGATCAGCGGGTTCACGTTCTGGCGAAAACCTGGGGTTGCAACACAAGGTCAATTTGGATCTGTCTCGTGTCTTTACCAGAGTGGGAGGAAAGTCGAAGCAAAGTTACTCTCTGCTCTACTGTACTCATTTTGCTGATCTGGGGGAGATCTGATTTGCATGGGAGAACCAGTGCGAAATACTTCCCGACAAAAGTCAACGCACTATTCCGGGGGTCAGGATTGGAGCTACTCTGGAGTCTACAGCAACCTGCAAATATGAGGTATCTGCTCTGTGGCAGAGTGAACAATGTCTCTAATGGAGGGAACTGAGATAACTTCTAGCACCACAAAGGAGGCCATGTGCAGATGGTCGGCGATCAATGATCTTTGCGAACTTCGGGTCAACTGCGACCTGCCAGGCTTGGGGAGCATCGCACACGACACCTTCATCGGGCCATTCCGATTATGAGAGCGGTCAAGAATCAAACATGGGTGTGACTGATAGCTGCCAACAGCATGCGGTCGCATGCACTTTCGTTTGAGTCATGCACTGATGCCTCTTCATCTCCCGCTTGTCGCTCATGCTTGAGTCGCACCTGTCAATTAGGCACGAAACCGCCGTGCAGCATACAGAAAAGGCCAACAGGGGTTCAGAACAACAGGATCTGGGCCAAAAGTCAGGATGCAGGATGCGGATTTTACTCAATTGCGAGAACCGATTGAATTAACGGTGATTTACTTGTGCAAAGCGGCAACAAGAGATGTGTGGCCGAACTTCAAAAGCTACCCATGTTGACAAGGATCTCAGCATATGGCGCGCATCCTATGACTGGCTATGTGGCTTATAATGAGTCATCAGCCTGGAGAGACACCACTCGTCAGCCTTCTGTCCTGCCCTTGTTGACGATCGCTCGTCAGCAAATGTTCTGAGGCTCACGCCAACAGCTCCTTCCTCTTCTTTTTTTCTGGATTCTTAGCCTTCTCGGCCTCGGGCGACACTCCGCCCTCCGCGCAAGCTGCCAGCAACGCCCACAAGCTGGAAAGCAGCTTGCTCAGGCGCCTCTCTCCCTTTCGCCTTTCTTTCCTTCTTTGGCTTCCTCACTTGCCCAAAGGACAACTGGACATACGGCTCACCTTTTGGTGTCATGACTACGGACCAACAGAAACGGGACACCAATGGACTGCTGAGCTTCTTCTCCTTCTTCTTCTCCTTCTTCTTTTTCTTTTTCTTGGAGCTGGAAGAGCTCGAAGAGCTTGCTTCGCCCTTCTCTTGCGTCTCTGGCATCTCCTGTTCTTTGGAGGCTCTCTTGAAATGGCTTGAACGGGACAACCACACGGAAGAACACCCTTTCTTGGGTTCCTCATTTTAAGGCACCCCCTACATGACCATGATGACACAGTAGACATAACCCCTGGCCCTCTGACCGTGCATGCTGAAGCCTCTCCTCCTGGCGCTGAAGCTTGCTGCCGATGAACTTCTGAAACATCTGCTTCCTCATTTACTACTGATTCGGAGCCAACAAAAAACATTGCAGGCCCTAAGGCGACTATTCGTGACTCGGGGACCATGGCCCAGAATCAAATTTGGATTGACTTCGCAATACAGGGTTCCCAACAAATACACCCTTTGCAAGCCCAGGAAGTCGGGAAGTGAGTTGGAGGCCTCGACTCCGAGTTTTTCGCCCCCCTGAGCTGCGCGCATGGTGCCTTCCGGATCTGCGACATGAATGCCCAAGGACCAGGCGGCGGCTTTTGCAGACCTGCGGCCACAGATAAAACCAGCTCCAACAACTAAACCCACAGGGACACCCCCTATATGAACAAACAGTTTGCTTTTTTAAGGGTCGACATTACAAGGGAGAGAAGAGGAAGCTGATGATTTGAGGGCTACTTTTAAGAAACCAACAGCCAGAGTGCATCTGGTCAAAACCCATTGCATGACTGCTTGCAATCCCCATAACAATTGGATATACACTCAAATTCATCAACATTGAGACACATTGGAGAGCAAGCGAGCTTTTTAGATTGGCATGACTTGTTGAGGCAAGCATCTTGGATGTGCTGGCTTAGATCGGTGTGTAGATCCCGCAACTAACCAAATGAAGTGCCGATCAATATGCTCCGCTGCATGGGGTCTTGCGATTGGACTCTGCTTCTCAACGCTGCGCTCTGCTCCATTTGAGTGTTCGTTCCATAAGCAAGCTGGGTTTGACAAACTGCGAAAAGACTTACCTGCCATCCATGCTTTGATTTTGAACAACTGTACCCTCACTTGCTGGATCTCGCCAGCAAATATCTGCAATACTCACAGCACCCAAAACGTGACAGGACAGCTCTGCGTGATTTAATTGAAGCGCACTGCGCTGGCCCTAACCGCGTCTTCGCACCGCTTCATTGGCCCCTAAGATCCAGGTGAAAGCTTGGGGCTGGTGGATGTTGGAGGGGAAGCTCCGCTTATCATTAAACACCGTTGCAAGGTCAACCGCTTCCTTTCGCTGCCGCACAACACATAGGCGCGCTTTGATCCGCACCATTGGCATGGCTTAATGTGAAGGCTTTTGTCGGCGCTCTCCAAGAAGTTCGGCTGTGCTTAACATCGAGCCCCGTCCAAATGATCCAGCAAATGATCGGTTTCTGCTTGATGCCTTTGTGGAAGCTGACGCGGATGTCCCTTCTGCAATCTTCGGGGCACTGCCTTTCAGACGACCACCCAAAAATGTGTCCATGGAAGCCACAAACCAGGTGAGCGACGAAATCGCACTTGACATTTGGTTCTTTTAAGATGGTTTCACAAAAAGGTTGATACATGCCTTACTCTGACGCTTCCAAAGTAGATAGGTGGCATAACCACCCACCACAATGGCCGTTTTAAGGGGTTTCGGGCGCTCCATGCCACCGCGCCCTGCCTCCTGGCAGTCTCCTCTAGGGAGCTGGCTTGGGCAGGCCGCTCCGTATAGGTGTGTTCAAAGTCCATGGCTTAAGCTGGAAGACCCAAATCTTCAGCTAGGAACCACTCGAATCCAACGGAGCGAAACGTGCGGGTCCTTTTGATGGATTCTTCGAGTAGGCTTCATTTGTACGACTCAGGGTTCGCCCTCTTGATCGGGCTTCAGACCTTGATGTGCTTGATGCTGAATGCTGCCTTATCCTTGTCCACTGATGCCAACCCACATTCGGGTTGAAAGCTTGGCAGAAAGCTTGAGGCAAACATCTGGGCAGAAACACCTGCAGAAGCCTCCTCCACAGTGCAATGACTCCCGACCGCGTCTCAGGACTCTTAACAACTTCTTCGTTTCGACCTGGAACACATCTGCTCCAAAGTCCCTGGCAATCATGCAGAGAACTGGGCAGAAAACAGGTGCGCTACAAAGCATCTCTTCCCGAACTGATGGACATCCTGCCCCGTTGTCAGGATCTTGTCTAAGAGGTGGATTGAGTAGTGATAGCTGTTCAGATCTAGCTTGAAGTTCGGCTGCTCGGCCTCATCCTCGAAGCAATCTCGGCGAGCGACCTGGCATTGGAGCCGCACTGATGAGAACCTAATCCTTCAAACGAGTGGTGACCTTTAAGAATGCATCCAAGTTTTGCATTGCTAATACGTGTCTGATCTTCACTAAATGCGCACTACCTTTCCGACCACAATATGCAAAATCAGTACATGCCAGTTCTTTTCAATTCAAAGCTGGCCTTGAAAGATCAAGTCAGGCTTCAAACACATTGGATGCGCAACCCCGTTTTCAACAGGCGAAGGCGACTCATGCGACTCCAAAGCAAGCTACTCATGCACTGCTGGGGTCGCGACAAACAATCTCAGCAAGGGGCAAAATACACGGCATGGGCCAAGCAGCTTGGCCAGCCAAACTTGCCTGTCCAACAACTTGAGCCTCCTCAGCAAAACTAACACACACCCACACACACTCCAAAGGCGCGACGCCTCGCGTCGTTCTCCTCACGGCAGAGTGTCGCGAACATGCGCGCGGTTTGGTGCGCGCCTCCCGCAGGACCCTGGAGCTTTTCTTGCCACGAAGAAGCTTCGGCCACACGCTGCTGTGCCTCACTTCGGTCTCGACTCCGAAAATGGCTTTGTCTCAAAGGGGAAGCCTCTAAAGAGGTGGCTTCCTTGTGGTTGTTTCTAAACCAATCCCGAAATAGGGTACCCTGAAAAAAGACGACACCTCTGTATGCAGTGCAAGTCAAGCACGTATCCCCGTTGCTTGATAGCTGCTTTTCAACAGATCGATCCGGCACCGGCTAACCAGAGTGCGGTACGCCACGGCATCAGAATCAACAATCGGTCATGTGGCAAACATCAGCATTCCGCAGTCTAACATTCAGGTTCGGTGAAACACCGGTTATTTATAAGACTTCAAGCATGTTCCAGGGTTGTCATTTCATAGTCCATTTTCGGAACCCATTGAAGAATGGGCCAACACGGAAAAATGAGTCCGGAGCAAAACACGTTTTGACATCTTTTGCTTTGCTGGTGCAGGATAAACACCCACTAGCCCTATCTAGCAGATCATGACCCCCCCTCATGCTGAGTCTGCAATTGCCCACGCAAAAATCCGTGGAACACGCTGCCTCGCTCCCTTCGCACCGCCACAGCCGAGGCTCCAGAAGACAATGTGGCGCCGGCCGGCTGCCCGTTGCTCTGCAGGTGTGGGAACCTAAGCGAAGGAGCGATAAACGCACACAACAAATACCGTGTCCTAAGTCCAGAGTCATCATTTCACGCTGCCTTTCACCTCTGTTCTCTTGCAAGCTCACTGATAGATCGCTTAATACACATCAAGGGTTTCGTTGCAGGACCATCTACAGGAAATGGCCCCAACACACTCTGAATAAGCTGTTTTTTGCGGAAATTCCTGTATCCCAACCCTTTGAACAAAAGTAACCTCAAATTCGAGTTGGAGGTACATACACAAATCTTCCATCTGACATGCCAGTTCATCTGTGTGACCAAGGCACGGAGTACCATGTTACACATTTGCTGACCACAAAACGCCTTGGCTTCGTGAGCCATGCCGAAGATGCTGGCAGCTTATTCCCCCATCTTGAACACCATCAGTATTCCGAACCTACATGGGGTATTTCTCAAATAGGAATTAGCCACAGGGAGGCCAGCCTGGGGTCCTCAATTTTGAGAAACACCAACCCTCGAGAAATTCCCTGCCTGGCCCTGGAAGCACCTGGCCAGAGACTCTTTCGAATGGGAGCACACCCCGAGTCAGCTTGGCTCCGGCAGGAAAAACGTAGAATGGAGATGTAGACAGTGAGGCACGTGGCATCCTTTGGCAAAACATGAGGTTCCCAGCAAAACAAACTGCAAAGGAGTCCTGTGCACCATGGGCAAAGCAAGCACAACGAGTCTGAAGATTCTGGAGACTAAGACACGGATGCCTTGCATCTGCCCATTCTGCTCTATCTCCATCTTGAGGGACGGACTCACTCGCCGTGTCATTTTCTCAGTCTCTGATGCAATCCTTGGACATACTTCCCTGCACCGCTTTGATATTGCAAACCTGCAACCAAAGGGCTGAAAGCAGCACACGTTGCTTGACTATTCCTAACGGACACCAACACTTGACATTGTCAAGGCTTGTTGTATGGTGATAGTTCTGGACTTCACATGAACATCCCACGTCCTTGCACAAGACTTGATAACGTCTGAGAATCGACCAAGTTGCTCCCCCCCAACAAAAACAAGGACACTCATTTCGCAAAATACATGAACAAGTCATCGGACATCCGTTGCCGCGAAGGTCAACCCTGATACCTGCTGAAACTCATGTGGATTGACTGATCCAAATGGAACCCCAAATGGGCGTCATTTTTAAGGGTACCCCTTTTGTGGTGGTTGTAAAGGAAAACCAAAAGGACAACAGCAAGATGGGCGGCCCAATCTTAAAAAAAGACAGACCCAAATGGAGCCAAATAAATCCGACTGGATCCCTGACTCCATACCATACCTGTCTGCATGCGCAAGCCCCAAAATGGTGGGTTTCCTCTTGATTTCCCATTAAAGCCACAAGACACAGGGGGGTACCCTCAAAGTTTCCCTTTAAAGCCACAAAAAAAGGGGGGTACCCTCAGAAAAAAAAGCTTCTTTCAGGAAAAAATAAAACCAAAAAGGGGGTCGGTTCCCTCACAAAAGACAAACCACCGTGGCTTCGGATTGCTAGAGCCAACGAGTCGGGCTCGACCCTCTGCCTGGGCGCTCGCCGCGCCCGGTGCCGAGGTGCCTTGAGGCAACTGTCTGGGTGCGGCTTGTTGTAGGGTAGTCACCGCCTTCTTTGGGTGGTTTGAGAGGTGTTTTGGGGCAGTTCAAACCAAAGGTGGATTGAGTTGTTCCTTTGAGTTGTTTTGGGGCAATTTCCATCTTTCTTGGATGGTTTTAAAAGGAACAACTAAAAGGAACACTCAGCAATTTGGGGGGGGTCCAGACTTAAATCCCGGACCCTCTGGACATCATTTGCAAAATGTGTGTCCACCATTTGGCAGGTTCTGCATTGAAGCTGACCAGCTTCCCAAATCACAGGCAATGCGCCATGGCCAAAGTATGGTTATTCAGAAGGGTCCTGTTCCCTGGGCTTGCCACAGGATCCCCTGCAACCCTTGGCCGTTGGCCCATCTGGGCGAAGCGAAGCTCACCAGGGGAATCCCAAATCGGAGGTTTCTCCCCGAGGCGAGGCTCACACAGCAAAGCAACAACAAACACGAAGAATCAACAACCTACCCCCTTCTTGAATGCTAACAGGGCTGGAACGCCACCCCTGCCTACCTACCTAACTACCTACCTACAAACCTACAAACCTGCAAACCTACAAACCTGTCTGTATTTCTCAAGTTCTCAGAATCTATGATACAAAAAAAACACATCCCAGGTCTTCACTTAGTGTGGGAGGCCCGCACCTCTTGCTCCTCCACCTCCTCGATGTGCTCCCAGGAGCGAGAGCGGGTCGAGCGCGCCGCCTCCAGCCTCGAGTTGGTTGCGCCAAATGGAGGATTTGAAGGATTTGGAGCCACCGAACGAGGTGGGTGTGTCTCTTTGGAGGATTTGGAGGCCCCAAAATGGCTTTCTTTTTCATCTCCTGTTCGTGTCCCTTTAAAACCCCCAAAGAAGGTCCCGAAACAAAAAGACACATAGAACTGGTCCCCGGAAGATCAAACTTTCCATTTAATGGGACCGATTCCTGTGCAGGTTCTATGTTTGTTAGGAGGGTACAAGACAAGGTATACCTAACATCAAATATACCCAACATATTCCGGAATTATGGAAGAAAGGGATGCTGCATGTGGACTTATCTGATGCCATGGGTGCCACTTTTGCAGCAAAACCCCAAGCAAGACTCGGCCCCACGCATCACCAGAATTCACCGACTGGAACAAGGGATGCCCCTAAAAAAAGGGGGACTTGCACAATTGCGCTGTTCACCTGGACGTGATCTCGATATCCATTTCTGTGAATTCTTCAATTTGTGTGGTCCTGCATGGCATACACTGCTTTCAAGCTGAAGATATCATACATAAAAGGGGCGATCGGGTACTTAGCAGGTGATTAGTAAGCCTAATAAGATAACACACTGAACGGAGACTGATAATCATGGCTTTTGTGGGTTATCTCACCATGGGTCTTACAACCACTTGCCTGATGTACCATGCCCCTTGAAGTATCTCTCACGCTTTGAGGCCTGAGGTGCAAGCCACACAGGCACGCTGACTGAGGCCCACGCCAGTCTTGATTGCTGCTGGTGGTATCGCGCATTCCTGCGGTTGAAGCACACGAAGGATCACGTCAACAAAAACAGGACACATCCGTCCTCCGCATGAATGTATACAATTTCACAAAATGTTTGGACACCTGCGCGGGCGAGATGTCAAGGGGCTGAAGTCTGACTTGGGAACGAGGACAACTCTGAGGCCATGATAGAAGAACTTCTACGAGGTCCGTGCATCCGCGGTCCGGTGCAGTACCAAACATCAAACCATGCGCTTTCAACCTTCCCGACATTCAATCAAAAAACACTCTTTGAAGCACATGACCATTTATGGCTCAAACACGCCGGACCCTCCGGAGTCACCCAGCCTGGGCTTCTTTGAAGTCGAAGGGACTGCGCCTCAGCCCAAGAAATTGAATCCCCTGCGAAAAGCAAACGTTGAAACAAACCAACAAGAACGGCCACTCAAGGGGAATTCGCAAACAAAACTCGTAGCCCGCCAGGTTCCTCGAGGGAATCTTAGCCCCTCGGAAATTGAAGCCAGACAGACAAAGGACCAGCATCCAACAAGTGCAGATGTTGGCCTCGTCACACTTTTTTAGTTTGGCTTGACCCGGTTGCTTAGCTGCTAGACCTTTGCATGGAGTGCATCTGCTGCAGCGCTCGTCATTTGACGCAGTCCCCCTTTCAAACTTGAGTAGAGCTGCAATTAATCAAAGCTAGCTCATCTCAAACGTTTCGGCAGATATGGCTGTGGGTCAAAATTAGGTACTCAAAATGGAACCCTGGCAAATAGAACCAAGGACTAAAACCTGCGGTCCCCTGGTGGTTCAGTTTTGACCCATACCCATATCTTATATCTGTCTGCCCTGCCATGGTCAAGCACTGCAGACTTGAGACCCTCCAAGCTATGAGGCACTGGATTCTGCAGCGACAGGCTGAACATGTCTTTAATGGCAAGGAGCCGGCTCTGATTCCGTCCCCCAAAAAAAACATGCATCTTACCCTTTGCGGTCTATATGTAGTGACGCCATCGAACGTGTTGACACTCAATCAGAATCCCCGCCAATTCATAGGAAGGCTTCACTTTGAACTCTCCCGCCATGGTGGTAAGAAGCCAAACATGCCATCCACTATTGATCCGTGTGACAAGGAAGGTGCCATATCAGAAGACTCAGCCAGACTAACAAACACATGGGGGGCGGATAGCTTCTGCTTCAATTTGTGAGTCTGCCTTTTAAATGGCGGACATCATTTCCGTGTGACAGGGTCTCAAAATGGTTTTCTTCCGGCATGTTCCTCTTGGCTTCCCTTTAACCACCCGAAAGGGGGTTGATCATTTTGGGATAAACTCTGATGCTGATCCCGGAAGAATAACTCCGTCCTCTTATTCAGGGGGAGTCACTCACAAAAGTGATACACGGATTCCCGCTAAACCACATTTCAAGGGACACCCCCCATGAAAATCAACCAGGGGTTTATGAATCTGGTGTCAGCATTACTCGTTCCAACTCGTGGTGCGGCAGCAAAGAAGCCGTTTTTTGGCAGCCTCCCACTAAACCATGAACCAAACAAGCACACAAACAAATCAATCCAAAACATTAAAACAAAAACCACAAAAAACAACAAACAGAAACAGCCATGCCAGCACCAGCTGGGAAGCCTTCCCGCGGAGATCTCAAAAAACGGAGACCTAAAAAAAAAATCCTCGCGGGCCCCCTAGCCATCTCCTTGGTCTGGATGTCCTGTGCCAGGCTAAAGAGCTGCTGCTCCGCCTCGAAATCGGAGAGGCAATGGCAAAAACTTCCGTCGGCTGCAGGCTACAACCTCTTGACAATGGCAAGGATTGAAGGTCGGTCTGTCACGCCGTGCTGACCAACCTCTCCGTCAACTAAGCACCTAAGCACCTGCAAGCCTGGCCAACGGTCGCGCCTTGGATTTGCGGGTTTTTGACCCTATTGCACTCCAATACACATCCCTTGTACCGACCTTTCTGTGGTAGCTCAAATGCCAGTTTTGCCCTGCCTCTTCTGGAGACAGCTCTGGAGATTCCGCCTGGCAACGCTGCGGACTTCTCAGGCAAGACTGGCACTTGCTCACATGACACGCTATCTGGCATCAGCCCACGGATTGTCTGTTTGGGGGTTAGATTCCTCAGTAACCCCACCCCCCCAAAAATCAAGAAGAGAAAGAAACAGTCTAGCAGGCCTCTGCCGTGATTTGGGGGTGTCTTCTTTTAGACCCCCCAAACTGGTGGTTTGGTACGCGGGTACCGAGCCTCAAGAGAAGTTTTTGCAGGTACCTGTCTTTAGTGGGTTTAAAGGTAAACCAAACGGAAACCCACCATTTTGGGGTTCCCCTAAAAACCAGAGACATGCCCATTTCTTACCCCTCTTTTGTTCCACTTGCCCGAAAGACAGCCCGAAGCCCGCCTGTTTCTGGATCGGATGGGGCAGGCACTCTTTAGAAGGGCTTGTGCTCGGCCTCAGCGACTGGTTCGCACCTTTTGGGGTTTCAACAAGACGTGACCCAATGCACGGGCTCCGTCGGGGAAATTCCAATTAGACATGATGCCAGGAGGAACCCACTTGAGGCACGCACGCACAACGCGTCACATGCATCAACATCTATCGGGGTAAAGGCAATCACATGGCCCCCTACTGTACTTACCGAAGTTGTGCTTCTAACGCACTTTCCACTGTATTTAGATTGATGATCGCAGATTGGCATATTTTTTGAACCGTCAATCCAGGAGCTACCTGAAGGCGGGGTTCCAGGATGTATGCATAGACATATTGATATGTATATAATATACCTTCATGTGTATATAAAAATGAATAAATCAAATATAATGTCTACACACCTAGCTATATTAATATGTCACTTGCGAAAGTGGCGGCTGAGACTCAAAGAGGCAACAGGAGCGGTTGAGTCTGGCAAGGCGTAACCCAGGCCAGTAAATGGCCGCGATAGGTTAGCTTCGGACTGAGTGGGGTGGGTGTTGGTGTGGTGCTTTCTGGATATGTAGAATATATATATATATATATGTGTATATATATATATATATGTGAGTTTTGAATGTATTGCTCAATTGGAGTTGTGTGCTGCGATATCTTGTTTGCCAATGTAGCCATGTGAAGGCAGGCATGACCTGCCTTTGCAGAAGAAGTCTTGGCTTGCTGCCAGCTGAAAGAAATCAGCCGGCCTAGTTTTGGTTGTCAAGAAGCTACATGCATACCGTGGATGGACGAAATCCTGCACCACTTTAAACCATGGGAAGCCGTTATTTGCTGATATTTACAGGGAAATCATCATTCCGTGGTTTCTTGGGTGATGCAGGATTTCGTCCATGCAAAGTAGGTCCTGGAAATTTGGTCCTGTGTCGCAATGTGGGAGAGTGGCATGTCGCTCGTGATCCCTCGAAACAGTACGACACCTGTTTTAGAACCTCCAGCATGGGTGGTCCCAGTATTGCAAGTATGGCGACACATGCTTTCAGCCTCTTTTTGCCAATCTGCCTGACCTCAGCTCCCTTGCCAACCTGAGGTCGCCGCGGAATGTCAGCCTCAGCTCGGGCTGTTAATGGCTCCCACTGGCCATAGCTGGTACAATATTTTTTCTCCATCGGAAACTTGCGATCTGGGCCATACCTTCACAATCGACTAACCCCTGAAGACACACACACACACAAACACACATCATGGGGCGTGCAATTTCGGCCTTGGGACTTTGGATGAACATTCTCCATGTACGAAACATGAACTCTAGCTCTGCCGTTGAATCGTTCAATCACCCAGTTCCCTGGTTCGCTTGGCCACTTCATAGCTGAGAGCGGAGCCTCCCACGGCCCATGTGTGAAACTTCCCCTGGCAGTTGGTTCAGTGGAGCGACACACAAGCCACCCATCCCGCCAAACGTTGATCCAGCTTGGATTGGAAACCAAATGGTTTTCATGCAGTTTGACTTCGGCCCAAGGTCACTAGCTCTGCAGAACTCCAGAAAAGGCAGACACCCCGTCGAGCACAGCAGTCTAAGAAGCGCGCCCGGTCTCGCTTGCTTCAGGCTTGGATTTCTTCCTGAGCAAGGCCAACGGCCTGACGGCCTGACGGCCTGGCCTTCAGCCAACGAAGCATGCAGCTGAGCAATGCATGCTAATGTGTGGCATGTCATCAACAACTTTGAGTTGAGCAGTGACCAAGGCATTCCTGTCTTTACGTTGGAATCAAATCTGCCCTCACTGTCATCATGGCGGCTGGGGGAGGGACAGGGGGTGGAGGGAGCCTTAGTATTTCCCTATTACGCCCTTGATAAGGCCTCATCCTCCATTTGCTTCAGCCCCCAAGTAAAACTAAACATATCTCCAATAGTGACAGATTCTCTTTGAAACCAACACGGGAACATACCACATATTCTTATGCAAATGCAGATTAATAAGGGCGTATTTGGGCTCCCCGCCCCCTCCATCCCCCCCAAGCCCCCATGACATCATCCAAGGCTGCGGCGAAATCTTAGCACTGTCCTCGTCAGCTCTGCAAGCTCTGGACGACATGGAGGATACTTTTTGTGCGTCTCAGAATATTCCCATCTGCTTGGCTATCTGGCTGTCCCCTTTCTCTGTTGACCCTTACCAAGAAAGGGGTGCCGACACAGAAAAAGACGCGCTACCCATCCGAAAGCTAAGATGAATCCAGCGAAATGCGTGGCTTCCAAGTACCCATTTGGATCTCTCAGCCTGGCAGAATCAAGTGTATGGGGCCGGTGTTTTTGTGGGTATCCTTTTTTGGGTTGGAAAAAAAGGGAACTATAGGGGAACCATCAGTTTCGGGGGTCCCCTATCTTGCGACAATATGGATGTATACAAGTTGCATGAAACTGCTGACAACTTGCTGGCACTCGGGACCGCAATGAGTGAGAGCTGTCTGCTTCCATATGCTGCATAACTTATAACTTTATATCCATCAAACACCGAATCTAAGAAGCCTGCTGACCATTCCCATTTACCAGATTGGGCACCAAATCATGGCCCGGCCATAGTGCTTCCAAGAGTCTGTTGCAGAGGAGGACCTGGGGTCAGTGGCAGGTTTGTGGCAGCCAAATGCATTGCTCTGAAGCACCATGCATTTTCGAACTCGGCCTCTTGCAACCTCGACAAGACAAAGGTGTTTTGCAATTTCGACAGCTTGCCCAGCACCAAGCCAATCAAACATGCAAAGTATCCTCCTGGGCAGTCAAAACGGGGGACTCGGTTTGGCGCCGCTAACATGCCTCTGCACACACATCTATCATTTTTTCGAGACTGTGCTTGCCTTCGAAACGATCGCCTGCAAGTAAATCTGATATGGAAAGCGGAACCGTCAATGTGTTTTGATGGTCCTGGCCCATGTAAATGGTCGTGCAATAGCAATCTTTCAGCGGTTGGTGAAAGCAATCGGCCCAACGTCAACCCCAGATTAAATCAACCCGTGGTTGATTCTGATCTCGGGGTGTCCCCTAGTGGGAGTCCTTCACTTTTGGAGGGGTCAACATTTCCCCATCCGCATGTTTTCCGGCAGGGAATGAGGCCCCAGCGAGGACTTGGAGCTCGGCTGTGACCCTAGCGGGAGGAGTGGGTCTGGTCCCCTTCCCAGGTCACCGGAACGGTGGAAGAAGCAATCGTTTCTTTTCGGGGTTGAGCCGCTTTAGTAACCCACCAAACAAAAGGGGAGAACGGGTGCTACCGAACAAGTGGGCTGGCCAACTCTCGTGGGCAAGTAGTCGTTTGACTCAGCTCATCAAAACATGGTCCGAAGCATGTGTTCGGTTTGTCCAAAAATGTGCTTTCGGCAGCCAGGTCCCAGTCCCCTTTGCGGGCAAGAAAGCTCGAAGTTGTTCAACTAGCCATGTGCCGCTTGTCAGCCCAGCTTCTGAACAATAACACATGATGACGATGACATCTGGTGTGCCAATGACACAAACCAACGATCCACTTGTCCCTGTAAGAGTGACTTAGACAACTACATTACTTGTTGCAGCTCTTGGATGTGGTTGGTTTTCTCCCTGCTGGCCTGCTGTCAAGCGTTGGACTCTGCACCGCCTTCAATCCTAAACCTGTCCCTGGCCTCAGCAGCCTCAGGCTCCATCTAGATCTTCCGACTGACATTGATATGGACTCCGTCCAAGCTCGTCAGCTGACGCTAAGGTGTAAGCCTGCTTGAAGGGGCGATCGAGGCAGAGTACGTCAAGCAAGTGGCGACATAACCCACTCAACGGAGACAAACATCACCATGGCTTTTGTGGGTCACCATGGTTCTTACAACCACTTACCTGACATACCGAATCGATCGCCCCTTTAAGTATGGTCCGTTCAGCCACAGCCTCAGATCTTCTCCCACGCATTGAGGGGTCAGGAGCCCCGCCTTCATCCCAGCGCTTGACCTGAGACGCAGCTGCGATTGACACGCCCAGGGCTTGGAACAAACGTTTGAAATTGGGTGTGCCGTTTTGGAGGGTACACCTTGTTTGGTGGTTTTAAAGGGCCCTAATGAAGAGACACACCCATATGCTAATGGGTGATGGCGCTCATAGAAGGTTGTAGTGATGCAACAAAGCAGCATTGTGGTTGCTGCTTCAGTTGGGCTTGTCACGAACAACTGCGAGTATTGCATAGGATTACTGCTCTTTGTGATGAGGCCTCTCCGCCCCTGTCTCTGTCAGCCTCAGCAAGGAGAATCATGCAACCTAGTGTGCTTATTGGTGTTGGCAAAGAGTATTTCCTGCTCCCGCCAGCACGGTCGCGCGATTTCTGAAAGCACTACAATGATTGCAAAAACCTGAGTAGACAGGTGACAGGAGTGCCTTTTGCTAACTTGCAGTTCATAGAGGTCCACGCCAGCAGCAGCAGTGGCAGCGGCATCAGCAGCAGTTTCTTACATCTTGAAATTTGCCGTTCCATAATTGACTTCGTTTGTTGCTCTAATACGCAAGGATAACTGAGATACAAGGATCACTCAGTCCATCTTCCCAACACCTCACACGCACACATTCAGCCATCCTTTTGTCAGCGCTCCGCTGCACAACTTGGCCTGCCCATTCATATCAACAAGTCATAAAGAGGCACTTATGACTTTAAGCAAAGCGTGCAGCGCTTCTACGGAACACATCAACAACATTCAACAACATTCAACAAAATGGGTGTCTCAGTTTTGAGGGTACCCCTTTGTTGTGGGTTTAAAGTTCAAAGGGGACCAACACGAAAACCGAAATCCATGTTTGGGTCCAACTATCCCCCCTACCTTAAGGGGGGGTGGTGGTGGGGGTCCGATGATTTGATTTATCTAGTCTTCCCCAAGGCAAAATGGAACCACACATGTAACTCCAGAAATCACCCCCCTCCCCCAACTTTCCATCTTGGGGCTGGGGATGTCCAGCTCCTAAAACACAAAGCGACAAACCAAACAAACACCTATATCCAGTTTTCGGGTCCAGCTGCCAAAACAAAACGACACACACACACACACACGCACCAACTATAACGCGCGAGACACCTGCGCCGATTCGAATCGGATGGCGATCGCCTTCTTGGACTTCGCGGTTTGAAAGGTGTGGCGAATGCCCACCTCCACCCGGCGCTCCAGAAGCCTCGCTGCGTCATTCGCCCCCGAGCGACGTAACCGGTGACCCGGTGGCTGAGTTGCGTTCAACATGGGTGGCTTGATGTTTTTTTGAGGGCTCGCCTTTTTTGGGGTTGGTTTGCAGTTCAAAGGGGAGTTAAGGGGAAACCAAGCAGCTTAAGGGTTCCCCTGTACCTAGGACTTGGACACCATGATGTCCACAGCCAACTCCCCAAGCCTGTTTGTGATGATTCGGTCCTCTTGAAAACTGCCAGCTGATGCATTCAGTGTTGCTTCGTGGTATGTTTGCCAAGCAATCAATGATTGATTGGTTGGATGGATTCATTGCTTGATCGGGTGACTGATTGACTGACTCACTGACTGGCTGATGTCCATTCATTCATTCATTCATTCATTCATTCATTCATTCATTCATTCATTCATTCATTCATTCATTCATTCATTCATTCATTCATTCATTCATTAACTCATTCATTGATTCATTGATTCATTGATTCATTGATTCATTGATTGATTGATTGATTGATTGATTCATTCATTCATTCATTCATTCATTCACTCATTTGTTTGTTCGCTCGTTCCTTCCTCCCTCCCTCCCTCCCGCCCTTCCTTCCTTCCTTCCTTCCTTCCTTCCTTCCTTCCTTCCTTCCTTCCTTCCTTCCTTCCTTCCTTCCTTCCTTCCTTCATCGTTTCCTTTCATTTCATTTCATATTGTGTCATTTCATTTCATGTCATGTTCATTCATTCCATTTCATTGCATTCCTTTCCATTCCATTCGATCCATTCCAATTCTTCCTTCATTCATCTCATTTAATGTCATGTCATGTCATGTCATTTCAGTACTTTGCTTTCAATACTTCAACTTGAACCTCAGTGAGAGAACAGCCTGCACTGCAGCTGCAAAAGCTTCAAGAGCAATATGTGAGATGTCCATCATGCCATCGATCCGACAACTGTGCCAACAGTACTAAGAAGACTGGAGTGCATCAAGTGCAGCTCAAGTGAGGGCGCTATGTTAGGCCGACTTTTCTCCTGGCCGCAGAGCTTGCTCCACAGGGGGCCGAGGATCCACAGGTCCCACATCAAATGCAACATCAAATCGCAACCAGGGCTTGTGATTTTTTTGGGGGGTGGCCTACTATTGGTGGTTTTAAGGGAAAACCGGAAGGGACACCACCCTTTTGTGGGGTGGGTCCAACATGGCAAGGACCGAAGCGATCTGAGCATCCGGCAAGTGTGGTCTGTGTCGATCTGCGCGAATGTCGAGGGTTACGCGTTGGCATCTTTCTTGCTGCTTATGGAAGCATCATCGACTGGTTCTCCCAACTGCAAACATTCATGTTTTTGGTAGAGACAAATAAGTAAAGTATAGGCCTCAACCGCTCATTTGTCAAAAAAACAAAGGAACACCGCTGGATGCAAAGATGGGGAAATGGGCGCGGAATCCTTGAAGCCGAGGCTTGCAGGAACAGCACCCCATCTTCATCGGTGCCAGGTGCCAATTTTACTCGCGCAACATGGCGGCACCCGCAAGCACAAAAAACATCGCTTGCAAGAATGTTTTGCACACCCAATGGGCAAAACTGCTGGTTACTGAAGTAGGATGTAAGGAAGCAGCCGTGCTGATTAACTACCGAGGGCAAATGTCAGGGAATATGCGTATGCTGATCATAGCTGGAAGCCCAAAACTCGTTTAGGGTTGGGCGAGCACCCCCTTTCTCTTTCATTCTTTCTTTTTCTTTGCAAAACCCTGTGAAATCCCCGAACAAGATGTTGGAGCATGTGGTCTGCACGAAAAGAGCAATCCCTTGCGGCCAGCAAAGTCATTGTCGTGCGCTAGAGCGACGGCGGAACCGCGCTTGGGGGCAAAACTGCCTCAAACGTGAGGCAGTTAATGGTCTCCGAGGACCAGCTGCTGTTGCAGACCTTGAAACCATGGAGTGGCCTACAGAGAGCCGCTGTTTACTCTCTTTGCTGGTGAGCAGAAATGCAGGTAGTTCAGGAATCTATGGCATTGCGGGCGGGGCACCATTAACACAGCAATGAGAAGTCACCGTCCCCTCATATTCTCGTCACTTGCTGAAACTTAGAACAAGCCATGATTACATTTTGGGTGTACAACGATCTGACCCTCGTGCGACCAAACAAACTTCCGTTTTTTCCGCACTTGACAGGCCGGTGAATGTGGAAATGGCCTGCTGACGCAACGAACTTCTTCAGCTGCTTCAAGTCGTCCAGCAGCGGCTCCTGGAGACTAAGTGTGGAGGCTTCCGTTGCCAAGCTCCACACGAGTGGTGGAAACCCGAAGGTCTGTGACATGGACCCCCAGAGACAGTTGGCTTTAACACAGCGTTTAAATGTTAAACTCATTTTTTGGATGACTGCGAATTCCTTGTAACAGGAACTGAGTCGCCCGCTTTGAGGCTTTCTGCTTCTCTTGGATCTTGCAACACAGCACCTCGTGCCACACATCCCTCAAGTTCTACAACGCAGCGCCTGATGTTCTACACACGATTCACTTAAGACTTCGGGTGCCGACACGACGACCCGTACACATATATATATATATATGTATATGTCTAGATAATAAACAGCATATATGCACCTTAAACTGTACACTCAAACCTTTAAGCTGCTCACAACACAATACACAATGGATATTGGGGCAACCCTAGGCTCTTAACACATCGCGCCATAGCTGTCGTGTCCAACACTAACGTCCCGACCGTTAGAACTTTGGTTTGTTGTCCTTGTCGAAAGGCAGTTGGCCATATACGTTCTACGACATGGCTGGCCGTGCGATGCTTTATTTACAGCATCAGCCCGTCTTGCTCACAAGACACCATGACCCTGATTTGTTGGACACGCTTGGTTGCAACTTGGACAACATAATCAGGGTATCGGATTGTGATAGTCTCATTGCCTTTGCAGACTGAGGTTTGTTACCTTTTGTTTCTCGCTTACCGAGTTCCTGTGGTAACACTGTCCGGCTTTCATGTAGTATGATGCAAGTCAGCATACACGAACTGGCTATGCTTGTGCCGTGTACTGTCATGTGTGCCAGCACTGGCCCGTTGGGTGTTTGTCAGCAAGTGCTATTTTTGGCCGTATACTCCTGCAAAGGAATGCCATGCCCATTCTGATAGACTCTTGGGTGTTCTCAAAAGCCAGTGACCAACCATGAGAACATCCATTCTCTCCACCCATCGTTCTCTTTTAAAACCACCAATTTTTGAGGGTTTGGCCCATGTTTTGAAATAGAAGGATCCCTGAAGAGAATGGGGAGGGTACAGCTCGAAAAGAGTCATAGAATGAAAGGGGAGATGTCGGTTCAGATGCTCCCGCAAGCAGTCCTGAAGCCGTTTGCCCCGGTCAAACCTCTCCACAGAGGCCTTCGGGTGTGACTTCGTTGCCAGCAAAAGAAGGCGTGCGTCAGCCATCAAAAATCCAATGGAGTTTTCCAGACTTGATGGGGTTACGTCTTTTTCAGGGGACCCCTGAACTGGTGCAACGTTTTTCCTTTTGATTTCCCTGTAAAACCTTCCAACAAAAAGTGCCAAGGCTCCAACAGCGACACACACACACACATTTGTTCAAATACGAAAATTCACCGGCGGGATCAAACGTGGCATCATCTGAGTCATCTTCACGTGAGGATCCCTTTCTGTACCGTGTAGTGGGAAGCATCGATTCATTGGAAGAGAGGTCCCATGCCCTCGGATCCGAGCCCCACGTGGCCTCAAAAGGCACCCTGGGCTGTGAACACGTTTTCACCGTCCCTTGCCGTTTAGAGGCTCTTTGTTGCTGCTCCAACTGATAGGCTTTCAGTGCATCCCACGACTGGAAAACTTGAGGGTAAACCCTGTAGCTTCAATTCTGAGTCAGAAATGAGAAGCACTGAGCTAGATGTTTCCTACAATCAGAGAACCGCAGTTCGGATGGCTTGAACTTTAAGGGTTGCACGTGTAAATCTGCAAATCTGCACTGAAAAAAGCAGGGATTCATTCTTAGCTAAGCTCGAATGTACCAGGATAAATACAAACCAGCCGGGTTTACGCCTCAATCAACTGGGCTTGTCTAAATTTGCGAGTCCCCGGTGTTTGGTGGTTTGCAAGGGAAAACCAGAAGGATTTGGTGGTTTGCAAGGGAAAACCAGAAGGAACGCTCTCGCCTCATTCTGAAGGTCCGACCAACAAGGGCCCATCCAAAGGGGTGTGTCTTGTGTCTTTGTTAGGGGTCCCCCCAGAATGGCGCGACGGTTTTCCTTTTGGTTTCCGTGTAAAACCGCCAAAAAAGGTGTAAAAAGGCGGAGCCACCCAATCCCTAGATCTGCCAAAAGTCGCACACTTTTGGGTGAACACTCAACCACCCAAAAAGCTTTTAGAAAAACCCAACCAAACCACGCAACCACCCAAACAAACTCAGAACCTTTCTCCGGAAGCCGCCCCAAGCGCCGAAATCGAACTGGGAACCGCAACGAGGTAGCGACCCAATGAGACATACCCAGTCCCGATTCGCTTACCACTATAACCAGCGCTTTTACCTCTAGGTTCAATGGATCCCCTGGCTTGTTTTCATTGCTGGAAATGAATGGGTTCCTGGTTTCCACTTTGGAAATGAATGGTCTCCGGGCATCCACGTCCAAATGCGACTGGATTTTCGGGCTCATCGCCTGGATGGCGGCCTCCGCGGCCCGGCTGCGCTGCCGGTACTTCTCCACCGCCACCTGCGCGTCCGCGTCCACGCCGGGGGGGGGGGGAAGCGGGGGACCCGTGACTTCCCGGTCGCCTGAAATCAGCCCAAAAGGGTGTTTGATTTTGTCCTACCAGCGCAAAAGGGGGGTCCCCCCCCAAAAAAACCAAAACAATGAGACAGCCAGCACTCCAAGTTTTGTGAGCCCTGGTGCGAGGGTGCTGTGGCATGGTGCGTGGCCCTGCCACGTGGTTTCATTTCAATGGTCAATGCTGGGCGAATGATTTGGGAGTGGCTTTTTGGAGTTTCCTTTCCTTTGAGCGGGTACGGTTCTTACCTTTCCAGGCACAATGGACACGTGATTCAATTGTAATTGTTTTCATGGCAAAGGAAGGTGAACAGCAAGCTTGGCAGGTCCACGCAGGGACTCGTACGGACGGTTGGGGCTCAGACTCTTGCTTTCTTTTCTTTCATTCGTTCAATCTTAGCTGGACAAATCCGAGATCCATAACATAGGCAAGACTCCTGATATGACCTCGTGACCCTTCCTAGGCAAGAAATCATCACAGAGCTCGTTGGGAAACTGGATGGTGAGCTGTTCCCAAATGAGCAGCGCTTAAAATCCATTGACTTGGGTTCTACCAAAATGTTGTGTAGGCGTCGCCGCAATTTTGAGAAAAACTCTGGGTACCGGCTGGCCCCTGAGCGTTTGCTCCACTAGCCGCAGAAGCTTGCCCTCTGTCCACGCGCCTGCGCCTCTGACAGGGACAAAAACTCCTCCTCAGGCCTGTCAGGTGATTCGAGCACGATTTCTGAAACGTGCAACGACCCAACTGAGATGATGCCATATGGGTGGCTCGTCTTGTGTTAGGGGATCCCTCCCAACAAATAAAATTTGCTTTCCCTTTGGTCTCTCCACTTTTGGGGGTACCGGGTCTCAAAAAGACGAGGCATAGGTATGACATGGCGAGACTTGATCAAGCGATGGGGAATACACTGTGTTTTGCAATTCCTTCTTTGCCGTGCTTGACTTGCCCAAAGGTCAGCCTCTTGGGGCCATGACAAAATGGACCCAGAAGGGAAAACCAAAAGGTCAAAAGGTCGATTCGATTTGAACAACTGAGCCACAAAGGGTCAAAGACAGGGAAGTTGCACCTTTGCGCCTCAGCCTGCGTCGCTGATGTTGATGACTCGAGTTGGAGTCTCCAAAAAGGCACTGTGAAGCATGCGCGACATGGGTCTATCTCAACATTTGGGGAGCCTCAAAAGGAGTGTTTCCCCCATAAGCAACCTCAGAAGATGACGGACCCACATCCGTTCACCCTTCCCTCCAAGGCACTTCGCGGTTTTCGCGATGCGTGGCAGGCGCTTGCCCTCAGTAGGAAGATCACAAATGTCAAATCTCACAGGAATTACAATAGGTTGGTATAACTTGGTATCCTTTGTTATCTTGTTGAACATCTACCAAAAGAAGCCCCAAATGTAGGACACGCCCATACCATGCATGTCAAGCGCAAAGTGGGGGTTGAGCTTAAGGTGTCATGCACGGGCTGTCAGGGATTGCAGTGTATCCAAAAAGACGCAGCTCCCCTCACGCTCGTGGGAATTCATTGCGAATGTTGCCATCATAGTACCACTATGAAAATTGGAAATTGCCCAATCATCCAAGATCTCATAAGTTTAATGGGCAAGCCTCAGAATACTACCAAAACTAAAAACCGCCCATTTCTTGTAAACATTGGGTGTGTCAATATTTTAGGGGACCCACCAAAATGTGCTTTTGATTTTCCTTTAACACCACAAACAACGCAACTACCAACATGGTTTCAACTCCGAAAAAGACGTGCAGCTCAAACCGTGACTCGATGATCACCACCACCGTCACATCGTCAGTAGCGGCTACCCGTCGAACAACTCTGTGCCGGGCGTTGGCACCGCGGCGTCGCGGCACCTCAATGACTCGATTTGACTCAACGTGGTTAACACCAGAAATAGGTGTGGTGTGGTTGCCAAAAATGGGGTAACCTCAAAATGGATTGCCCTGGTAAATGGAGAGCACCAAAACCTGCAGTCCGTAAGTTGGTGGTCTAACTTTGATCCATACCCAGGTGGGTTCCTATTGGTTTCCCTTTGAAACCACCAATAAAAGGGGTACCCTCTAAACAAGACGAGCAACTCACATTGGCAACCGACTGCGAAATTGCACTGATCACTGGAGAGCAGCCATGCCCTTTGCCGTCGCCTACTTTTTAGCCAGCCGACATGACAAACAAATGTCACTGCTGAGATGATTTCCCCTTGCGCCTCTGAAGTGACAAGAATTCGCGTCTCTTGGGCAAGTTTCTCAATGCCATTTTCTGGTTCTTGTTTCATCCCCAAAAACCCCTATCTGGAAGTCAATGGGTGGATCCCCCAGACTACTTCAGTACGCGTGATCTATGGAATCCTCACAGGACTTGGCCCAGGTGTTGAAGCACTTCTGATTTGGGAGGCAAATCATCTCAAAGAGGTGGATTCATGCTCCTTGCAAACATTATCCATCAACATGGCGTCGCACAGCCTCAATCGCGCAGTCTTGAGGGAAAGGCAACTCGACATTGTTTCATCACACAATTGATGTAGGGTGCAGCTAAACAGCTTGAAGGCAAAGAAAGACACGCCTGGATGCTTCACAAAGGGGATCCCTTATTGATTGAAGGGACTGACATAAGAGCAACAGGTCACATTCAGGACTGGGCTCCCTCGTTCTCATCATCTCCGCTCTCGGGCGCTTCCTCGGTGGGCCTGGCTAAGGTCTCCCAATGAAAAGCAAATCCTCAGACCTGTGGGGGCGATAGCTTCAGACCTGTGGGGTGTGTCGTTTGGGGGACACCCCAAGGTGGACCAATCCACAAACCCTCGAAGGCCAAAAACCACTCGTCGATTCCGTGTCAATATGAACAGCTTTTGACATGTCTCGCTTGCAGTATCTGCCCAGAATCTGCCAGTGTCACCTTGTCAAAGCTCAACTACAGTGTAGTAACTACAGTCTCAGGCAACTATAATATTGGAATGCGGAAGCTGGCTAGGTCCTTCCAATCGGAAATCTCAAAGCACAGAGAGACAAGCACCCAAGCCCGCTCTGCTTCAGATGCAGGTGACCATGGGACAAAGCAGCTGGACACTTACAGACATAAATTTAAAATACGTACATAACACGCACGCACTATATATATATTACGTATATCCGTCTCTGTGTGTGGAATTCAAGATACGTCGTACGCTTCCGTTGGTGTGGGTCGATTCACGCCCCAAATCAGGCCAGCAGGGACGCTTCGATGCCTCAGTGTGAGCAATGGGGTCAGGGGCTGAACCTTACCGGTCTATACAAGGGGCCAATACCCCGACTTGGATAGACTGGTATAGACCTTCCCAGTTTGCCTTTCCAGTCAGTCCGTCACAGTCTGTCCGCTGTTTTTTTTTGGTGTCCCGACCCGAAACGATCGAACTTGGACTGCAACATTGGGGGCATGCGAAAAGTCAAAACTGAAGGGAAAAAGGACCCACGTTCTTTGAGGGTACCACATTCCAGGAAAGAGCCCTTGTAACATTGATTACAACAGGTGTCACTGGATTTCCCCTTCAAAGGTCGATCAGCTTACTAGCGGTTTGCATTGAAACTGCCACTTCTTGAGGCTCCAAAAAGAGAAATAGAGGAAATCCTGCACAATTATCCTCCCTTCACAAATGATAAAAAGGCTAGTGCATGAGTCAGCCTGCACAAAGGCAGCTCCGTGCAGCTCGACCACACCGGAAGTGCAGAAACTTTAGGCTAAAGGAAGGCGTGGGTCTGTGATTTCTCGAGGGTACCTTTTGCTAGTGGTTTTCAAGGCAAATTCAAGGACAAGCAAATCCTTGCTTTTTGCGGGGGAGGTTATACATTTCCTTGTCATGACATTGTTCCACCTGGCGACCCTCTCCCGAACTTTTGGGACATCGCCATGGTCTCTCTTTCTCTATCTCTCCAATGGGTGTCCGGCTTTCAGCAGCAAGCACCTCTGGCAATCTTTCGTAAACTCGACTCGAGGACTCACTTCCTGAGTGGATTGGTCAAACAATTTGCCACCAAAATGGGCCAAACCCAGAAAGTATCGCGTCCAAACCCAGGAAGAGAGAGTAAAGTGCCAGTGCTGCACACCAGAACACCTTCATGCTTCTCCCCTCCCTTGGCTCGACCCTTTGGACCAACAGCAGATCTAGAAGCAGATAAGCCCTTGCAATCGATGCTCACAAAGCCAATGGCACTCCCTGCCCCAAAAAACAAAAGAACAAATGAACGCACGGGAAACAAAACACAAACACACAAAACACCAATAAACAAGCAAACAAGTCAACATACAAACATACAAACTTACAAACATACCAACAAAGAAGAAGCAAACAAACGAACAAACAAGCGCAAGCAAGCAAGCAGGCAAGCAAGCAAGCAAGCAAACAAACATAGAAGCAAGGCTTTCCTATGAACTCTTGGGGCCCCTGTGGTGGACATCGTTTCCATCTCGGGATTTCTGGCAACCCGTGCAGGGCGTGCCCCAAAGCCTCGCCCCTGCCTCCGGAGGATTTGATGGGCCGCGGCCTGGCGACCTGCGATCGGCGATCAACCAGCCGGGCCAACCAAGCCTTTGGCCAGGGAAAAAATGGGCACAAACTGTTTGAGTCTGTGAACTCAGGAAGTGGATTGGAAGTCTTCTCCTCCCCGATCCAAAGCTCAAGGCGGGACGTGGTTGTTCTCCTCGCCTCCGCTTCGCCCGCACCCGGGCCTCGATGTCAGAAGGTCCAACGAAAATGACTCACAAGAAATGTCACACCCTTCTGGGGATGTCTTTTCTCAAAGTGCTATCCTTTTCGGTAGGTGTTAAAGGAACACAAAAAGGTGTTCCCCGAAGCCATGTTGAAAATCCCACTAAGAAAGACACACCTATATTTCACGCCCATAGGGGCGATTTGGTTGATCCGGAGATTCATGGAACAACTATGCAAAAAGGGACTGACTGGCGTACAGGTGGTGTCGCCAAGTGTCTATCATAAGCCCATTTTCGCCGTCTGTGACTCTGACAGTTATGAAGCGCACATCTTTTCGTCTCGCATACAAACAACACCGATGACAATGTTCCGGCAGTTCACAAGGCAAACCAACAACAATCAAGAAAGCCTGACAGCCAACAATACCACCAACTTTATCAATTGCTTCTTGAAAAACCAGCAACTAGCTATTTGAGGAGAGGTCCTCACAGTCAGACAGGGAGCCAATTTTCCACACGGCTAGAACCTTCCTCTGGGAATCCTTGAGTTGGGGCAAGGTGGGAGTTCCCAGTAAAGCCAAATAATAATAAGTTGTCCTGGACCAATATCGAAATTATATTAATAACACATTCTACTTCGTCCCTCACGTCCGATTCACAGCCTGCCTCGATCGCTTTTCTGGTCGAGGCTCATCTAAGTTCCCGAATGGACATGGCAACTGATTCGAACCAACTGGAAATACTCTACAAATCAACGGAAGGACCCCCAAAAACCACCCTTCTGAAAACGAACGCAACCCAAAACAACAAAACACAACCTTACCACATGCCAACAACAGTGAAACCAAGGCCGCCGGAAGTTTCTGGCCATGGCGGCTCTGGGCCCCCCTTGCTCTGAAGTTGGCCCTGCGGCGCTCCCGGTTCAGCAGCGCGTCCGCGATGTGCAGCAGGCCCTGGCAGCGGGATGGCGGTTGATGCCACGGGCTACACCACGAACAAGTCACCTTTACGGGTTCCCTTCACTGAGCCTTCACCAATTTTTGACATGTACTCGTAGAGTATGCTCTTTTTACCAGGCGCCTTTTGACAAGTTCCGGTTGTGTTTGGCAAAGTACCACAAGGCACAACCTCGGGTGGAACATGCGAGTGATTTCGAACAAAACCTCAAGGTAGGCCATGGATCGGATATGTTCGAGGAGCGAAACACCTCTGCTCCCTCTGCGCAAAGGCCTGGACTTGGCTCTTCACCTGAGCACGGAAATGCAGGGAACCATGTGGCTGGGTCTTGGCAACTCGATCCGTCGCTCGGACGTAGTCAAAACAGATGCTCGCAAACGTGGTGGTGGTCATGTCCGCACATGCTGATGTAAATATATACGTGTATATATGCAACCCCCCCCCCCATGGACCCTGGTTTTACTGCCTTTTGGGGATGGCAAATCTAGAATTTCCAAATTTATATTCTCGAAATTTCCAATTGTGGGTCCCCAAAGCGTGATAATTTGGAGCCCGGAGTCCTCCATAATGTCCCAGTATGATACCCTTTGCACATAAGATGGTACTTCAACTAGAATTGGAATTTTGAATATAGTTTAGTATGGATATAGTTTTCAAAAATGTGTTTATGTTCAATTACAGCTTAAACAAGCAAATCCTTTCCAAATAGCAGCTACATGAAAATGTATATATATATATATATATGTTCGGCTAAACTCCAACTAATCTATAACACAAGAAGTTAGATGGAAGCTTTTTTCCCAAATATAATCCAAGTGGTAAGTATAATCTAAGACGAACACAACTCAATTTGCTTTTGATAATATCAAGTGAATAGAGACTACATCTCAAATATAATTAATATTAAATATGGCTAACCATTTGGAAATTAAAAGTAGGATTTGTGTTGTTTGCATTCTGGCCCTTTTGTAGCATAAGAAAGGTCCGACATTGAACTTGTTAGACAGTGTTCCAAAGGGAAATTTCAAGGGAAGAGAGGTTCAAAATCTAAAACTATTTCGAAACAGGGATTCTAGCTAAACCGTTGTATTTAAAGTTCTATTTGCGCAGGAAAGTTAATTCTATGTCAAAAGGTGGAGGTGGTAGATGAGCAAATGTAAACAGGTAGTTGAAGAGGGTGGGGGACGGTGTGTGAACGTACATACATATGTATATCTATAGATACACATACATACACACATATATAGTACCCCCAATAATCCTGCGCCTCCTCATAAAATACTGGAAAATGCAGTATTTTTGAGCGTTGCACCTGCCTTTGTTTACCTCCTGGAAAGGGGTCAACATGAGCATAGCTGACATGAAGCTCACCAAAAGCACTTGAAAGTTTGTCTAACCAATAACTTGAAAGTGTGTCCACTGGATCGCTAAGCACTTGAAAAATTGCTACTATCGGATGGAAGATTCAATATTGAAGATTACACAGAACACTTTCCTGAGAATTGTCAATCCTGGCCAAACCCAAATAGCATTCAAGTTCTTCGAACACTTGAAAGTGCTTTACCACTGGATTGGGGATTCAATATTGAGGAGCCCACAAACCACCACTTTCCTGAGAATCATCCATCCTGGTCAACCCCTAAAATGTTCAAGTTGTTCTATCACCTCGAACATCCGTTACCACTGGATTGAACTATTTCACGGAAAACTTTTCCGAGAATCTTATTGAACACCGAGAGTATTGGGACAACCCTGGAATTGTTAAAACTTTTTAAACATTATGGGATTCAAGATTCAAGATTCAAGATTCCCAGAAAACATTTTCTCAGATTCTTGAATCTTGAATCTTGAATCCATAATTTTTAATAATTTTTAAAAATTCTGGGATTCAAGATTCAAGATTCAAGATTCAAGATTCCCAGAAAATATTTTCTCACATTCTTGAATCTTGAATCTTGAATCCCATAATTTTTAAAAATGTCTGAGTTGTTCTTGTATTCTTGGATGCATTCAAACTCTTTCAGATTGCAGCTGCTGATGTCATTGCTTTTATCACATCTGTATGCATGCATGCGTATCATATACATGTACGACCCTCCCCCCAAATTTGACACAAATCCCAGAAGCAAAAAGAAGCATAAACCACTGGAAAATACAGGTCAACCGCACCAAACCAGGGTCCATGGGGGGGGGTACCGTATATATATATATATCTTAATATGGCCAGGCACCTGAAGATCCACACCTAACTGGTGTGGTACGGTAAAAAAACATGAATTTATAAAGTTCTGGCCTCTCAGTTTCCGCAAGGCTTCCGTTCGGGAAAATGCTGTGACATTGGCTAATTTCAGGTTTCAATTTTCTGTTCCGTGTACAAATGCATTAGGAACTGCACGTGGTTTAGTAGATGTACCCGGGATGGAATTCAAATACTTCAAACGGCGATGCGCGTTGGCCCCCTTGGTCTCGTCAGTCCTTCGTCCTCCCCCTTTGCCTTAAAGCCGACCTACGAGGCCTAAAACCTTCATATATAT
>CAUJNA010000447.1:258555-366055 GCA_963377175.1 Effrenium voratum
GCCCACAGTTTTTTTGTTGTGTCGTTTTTTCTCACAGGGAGCTGCACAAGCTCCCTGAGATGTGCTGGACAAGCACCCCCCCTCCCCCAATCTGTGCTGGGTAAGCACAGCCCCTTCAAGGTGCTGGGCAAGCACACTGTGCTGGGCAAGCACAGTCATCACATGTGTGTTGTTAACATTCAGCGGCATCATGTCTAAAAACCAGCTGCTATTACGTCCAATGACTTTCTCATCCATCCCAACAGTATCTACAGATTTGAAGGAGGGTATCAACAGCTTTGTTGCTGTGACTTGTCAACTTGTTTTTGCAGGGCTTGCCCAACCCAGATCAGAGGCGATTTCAATCTGCACACCACCAAGTTCAGCGTTCCCGCGAGCACATGTTTTAGAGCTCATGGGTCTCCAATTCGTTGTGGTTTTTCAAGCCGGGTGAGGGGTTGCAACCTCCTGCAGCCCTGAGTTTGTTGGGGTTCGCCTTCACGCTGTGCTGGGTAAGCACGGCTCACAGCCCCTCTAAATTGCTGAGCAAGCAAACTGTGCTGCACAAGCATAGTCATAACACCCCTGCTGCAAAGCAGCAATTGCATAATTTTCAGAAGCCAACTGGTCACCCTAGTTCTACATTTGCAACAAAATGTGCAAGTTTGGAGGAGGTGACACTACTGTGAAGTCGACACTGTGTCAGGCCAGCATGTTTGCAGCGTCCGCCCAACCCAACCGAAACCCACAACTCTGACCATCATGTTTTCAGCAAAAAGGCAAGTTCAAGGCTTGTCCCAAGCAAATTCACTGTTGGCTGGAGCCCTCAGTCAGTTGTGTTGCTCTAAAACAGGGAGCTGCACAAGCTCTCCCTGAGATGTGCTGGACAAGCACCCCCTCCCCCAATCTGCGCTGGGTAAGCACAGCCCCTTCAAGGTGCTGGGCAAGCACACTGTGCTGGGCAAGCACAGTCATGACATGCGTGTGGGAAACAAGCAGTGGCATCCTTCTCTTCACCCTTTTGGAGCCCTCAGTCAAATCGTTGTTGTACAACAGGGAGCTGCACAAGCTCCCTGGGATGTGCTGGACAAGCACCCCCTTCAACCTGTGCTGGGTAAGCACAGCCCCCTCATTTTACAAACAGGCAGTTGCATGATGTCAGAAACAAGCTGAGGTTGGACACAAACATCAAAACTGGCGTTGGGTCACTGCGTTTTTCTTCCGCGTCCAACCTGATCCAAAGACCCAGGCCAAAGGCTTCCAAGCAACATGGTTTCTTTTTAAACAAGACACAATTGCTCTTACAGCATGCCGCCTGCCACAGCCTCTTGAGTCTCTTCAGTCAGGCATTCACTGGTTTGCCAAACTGTTTTCAGAGGAAGCTGGCAAGCCCCTTCAGACTAATGTGCTGGACCAGCATCATCGCCCCCAATGCTTCACAAGCCCACCCACATTTTGCGAGCTCTTTTGCAACATGGGCTAACCCCACTCACAGGCTAGCGTTTACTCAGAAACCAAGATGATTCGGCTCTGAGTTGTGCTGTTAATCTCCGAGAGTGTTTGCAACTTAAGTGTTTTGCACAATGGGTGGCAATGCTACCCATGCTGCTCCTCCAGCCAGCCCCACACACAATGAAGCACTTCTTGAGTGGGTTTGTGAGTGGCACACCAACTTACATCAACATTTTATGTTCTCTCGAAGCCTCCTTGCACTTATTAGTAGGCACTTGTTGTTTGGAGCAGCCCTGAGTCAGTGGAGCAGTTTTCATTGAGCTGCGCAAGCTTGCTGGCATGTGCTGGACAAGCACCCCTCACTCTCAGCAGTGCGCAGAACACGCGCAATTGCTTCAAAGCATTGATAGCCAAAGAAAGGTTGCAAGGGAGCAGTTGCATTGGCAAAGCAATTTGCCAAGTTTCAGTCTGAAGTACACCGGCCCATTCGGCAACTAGCACTCAAGGCAACTTGTGTATTGCCAGTTGCTAAACACTCCCACTAAGCAAGCTTTCTGAGCTGCGCAAGCTCGCGTACACGCGCTGAAGAAGCGCTCTCTCAGCCCTCAGCTGCTTCCACTCGAGGCACCCTGGGTCAGAAATGTGATGTCAGAAATCCTTAACAAGAAATTGTGATGTCAGATTCCCAGTTGACATGTTTCCAACTATCCCCTCCCAGCCCAGCTGCTTGCTGTCCCTGCAGGTTTGGAAGCTCTGCAGCCCAGCCAGCCATTCACAGGCAGTGCCCAGCCGCTGGAACCTAGGCTGCACAAGTGCTGGGACAGGAGGGCAGCTGAACACACACAGTGCACGCTAGACGTATCAGCACTGCAGCAGTTTTTCGGATCACTGCAGCGCGGAACGGGAGCAGGAACAGACTCAGTCTTCTAGAGAAAGCTATTCTGAGCCACAACAATTGATGATTTCTGCGACTTGTGAACCCATCTATATCACACATCCAGTGAACGCACTTCTTGCAGACTGCCCGTCAGCATAAGCAACTGACAAGGTTTTGACACATTGCACGGCATAGCTAGCCATCCTCCTGTGACATGGCACCGAAAGAGAAGAAGGACTGCTGACTGCTCTCACGCAATGTGGTGGTCTTGGCAACTCATGTTTGCACCTTGGGCTTTTTCTTGCAGGACCGCGCAAAGACCGAGCCCAAGGACTGGTCTCACAATTTTAACTTCATGCTTGATAGCTTTTCTCTTTTCTCGCAGGAACGCCACAAGATCGAGCGTAAGGCCCGCCCCAGGCAACCACCGCCCAAACTTATGGCAACAACCTCCAAAGGAGCGCCGCATTCAGCAGCCCCAATAACCCCACCAAAGGCAGCGCCGAAAGAGCCTCCGAAGTGCCCTGGCCCACCGCCTGCTGCCCCACCGCCTCCCCCACCGCCTGGCAAGCAAAGAGCATCAGCAGCAGCAGCAGCAGCAGTCCCAGCAGAGCCAAAGACGGCAAGCCCAGTGCCAAAGACTGCAGAGCACACAGGGCCAAAGCCCGCAGGCCCAAAGCCTACAAGCCCTGGCCCTGGGGGCCCTGCAAAGACAAAGCCAGTCGCTTGCACAGGGAGCCCAGCAACTAGCCCGGGCTCACCAACTAGCCCTGCAAGGCACGCCTCGCCACCAACCAGCACAGCCCCTGCCACCACACCTGGCCCGCCAAGCCGCGCAGAGCCCACAGTGCCCAACCCTGCCACCGCACCTGGCCCGCCAAGGAGCCACTCAAAACCTGCAGCTGCACCTGCCCCGCCAAGGAGCCACTCAAAACCTGCAGCGCCCCACCCTGCCACTGCACCTGCCCCGCCAAGGAGGAACTCAGGACCTGCAGCGCCCCACCCTGCCACTGCACCTGCCCCGCCAAGGAGCCACTCCGGGCCCACAGCACCGAACCCTGCCACCACACCTGCCCCGCCAAGGGGCCACACAGCGCCCAACCCTGCCCCTGGAGCCCACTCAGGGCCCACAGCGCCCAACCCTGCCACTGCACCTGGCCCGCCAAGTGCGCCTGGCCTGCCAAGGGGCCACTCTGGGCCCACAGCGCCCAGCCCTGCCACCACACCCGGCCCACCGCCGCAGTGCCAAACCCTACTGGATTTGCTGGCCATGCCACCGCGATTCCAGCAGCCAGCTTCTTTGCAGGGCCCACTGGACCAGTGCCTGGCCCACCACCCAGCCATCCAGCAGCCAGTTTTACAAGTGCCGGATTTGGCCCCCCACTTGCTGGCCACCCATTTGCTGGCCCCGCACCTGTTGGCCCCCCGCCTTTTGGCCTTGCTATGGGGCCATTTGCTTTCCCTCCTGTGCCCCCACTTCCGCCTCGGGCGAAAGTGTCGCAGGCGCAGGCACGGCGCTTGCAAAGCAGAGCAGAGGAAAGGGCCTGGGCTCTGCAACAAAGGCTCACAGACCAGCAGGTTGCCCATGGCTTGCAGCTCCAGGCGCTCGAGGAGAAGCACCAGGCGGCCATGGAGGCGCAGGAGCAACGGTGGAGGAAAACCGAGCGTGAATGGCGCACGGAGTGCACAGAGCTGGCAAGAAGCCTGCAGCGCGTTTCCAGCACTGCAACAATCAGCATGCAGGCCAACCTCCGGGCCCAGCAAGAAGGCGAACTGGCAGCAGCTCTGGCAGGCGATCCAGCCCCGGTGAACCCAGCCCCGGTGAACCCCTTGGGGGCCGGCTCCAAGGCTGCGTCCAAAGCCCGGCCGCGGCCAAGCAGCAGCAGCAGCAGCTGCAGCTGCACCCAGCCGCCCAAGAAGAAGAGGACCAAGACAAAGGAGCCGGCCCAGGACTGTGTTGAAGTTGTTTTTTTTCTGTAACCTCTTGTCCCCGACTGTGCTGCAGGACAAGGCCAACCTTGCAAAGAAGCAGAAGAAGAAAAAGCAGAAATGAGGCCTGACTCTCAGCTTCATGCATGCTCTTGTCATCATTGCAACAAGCCCTAGCCCGCAGGCTGAGCAGTAGCCCAGTGGCTGACTCTGAGCAGTAGCCTGGTGGCTGTCCAGGACTTGGGTTTGGGTGAAGGCCAGCACATGATCTCAAGACAAGTCGACTTTCACCCGTAGAGTAGCAGCAGCAGTTCCTAAACAAAAAGGTTCCTTGCACCAAAAGCAGCAACCATTCACCAACCCTCTGAATGGGCAGCCAATGGCAGCCACATTGTGTCACAGCTGTGCAACCCATGCCTGTCCCAACGCAGGTCTGGAATTGCTCCATTTTCCCTGGTTATTGAAAGACACGCCCAAAGCCATGAAAAAAAGCAAATTCACGGGAAGACCTTTAAGCACAACCCGGGAATTTGGGGCTATTTGGAATCAGCAGCAGGCGGCAGGCAGAGCTTAAATGCAAGCTATAATGCGCCAGCGCACGGACCGAACACAAACACATAGGTTTGGGGCCAAGTAGCTTCTGCCTGGCGTATGGCTGCTGGAGATTGAAATCCTTTTCGCACGTGGCCAAGAGTTGCCGAGAAAAAAAGTCCGCTCCAGGTGTGAATCTCAAACTGACACTGGTCGAAAGTTGCTTGCAGCTGCTTTGACTTTGCGGGGTGGGAGTTGAAAGGTCAAGCCTGCCTGTCTGCCAAGGAATTCGGGCTCGTGCTACACGTTCTTCGGCAGCTGATCCTGGATGGCATGCCGGGCGCTGTGCTGAGCAAGTGCAGCAAGCCAGGGTTTGGTGCTGAACACGCGTAGGATGTAGCGTGCTGAGTTGACGCTAAACAAGCGTAGGATGTAGCCAACATGGCATGGTGCTGGACAAGCACACAGTGCTGAACAAGCGCTCAGAAGAGTGAATGTTGTGCTGAACAAGCGCAGTTCAGTGCTGGACAAGCACTCGGTGCTGAACAAGCACTTCTGTGCGCTGGTTGGTGCTGAACGAGTGTTGAACGCTGTGCTGAACAAGCGCAGTTCAGTGCTGGACAAGCACACGGTGCTGAACAAGCACTTCTGAGTCTGAGTGTTGAATGCTGTGCTGAACAAGCGCAGTTCAGTGCTGGACAAGCACGTGGGGTCTAAATGAGGCTGAGCAGCCAGCGGCCGCTGTCGTTCGCTGCGGGCGCGCGAGCCAGCGAGTGCCTTGGCAGTACATTCAAGCTGGGGAACCCAGGGAAGGGAGGTCGCCTTTGGGTCCTGGAAGGTCGCCTTTAACCACGGGGAGGTCGCCTTCGGGTCTTGGGACGTCGCCTTTGAGCAGGGGGAGGTCGCCTTCCGGTGAGTTAGCGACCATGCCTCAAAGGTGCAAAGGCGACCTGTCTTTCACAACACGCCCCCAACACATGCATGAAGTCGAGTCATACAAGCGCGCCTGTCACTGAGCTTGTTCAGCCCAGAGTTGCTGCTGTGCTTGTTCAGCACTGCTGCAGGAAGTGCACTTGCTCAGCGCTTGGCCACTGCTTGTTCAGCAATGGGATGCTACTTCGCAGTGTTTGGAGCTGCTCAGAACGCCTTGGATTCCTTGCCCCTTGCCATGAAAAGCATGAAGGAAATGGACATGAAGGCCATGAAGGCCATGAAGACCATGAAAGCGACAAAGGCCACAAAGACCATGAAAGTCATGAAGGCCAAGAGCGCAAAAGCCAAATCAAAAAAACTAGGCAAGGCTGAGTCGCTTACAGGAGATGCTTGGCGTGCGTGGGCAAACCACGTCTGGGCAACTGGCCCAACCTGGGTTTGGGTGGTGGTGTGTTTCACACACCTGTTCTGTTGCCGGGTGACTGAAGTGCTCAAGTTGAAGCTAGTCCACATCAACCTCCAGGACAAGTGGCTGACAGTCCCTGCGCTCAAAGGGCATGGGGAAATCCGCAAGCCTATCACGCCAAGCGCTGAGCACTTCTTGAGGAAGCTCGAAGCAAATGGTGGTGAACGAGTGCCTCGGAGTCGCAAGTGGGGAAGTCGGGGCGTGTGCACCTATCAAGATGAGTGGGTCTGGCCAAAGAAGAACGAGGACTACTTGTTCCCAGCCCTCCGTGAAGACGCAGAGCTCCAGCGGCGGAACAAAGCCACTTGCCTGACACTTAGTACAGCGTTATGTTTTCCAGGACTGCTGCTGACACTTTGATTGCCTGCGACCAGTTGCCCACAGGATGTGGTTTCGGCTGCCATCCGGCGCATCCGCAAGTCCTACACGCCCCCGGCAACATGCTCTGTGAAGATCTCCAACATTCGGTCTCATTCTGGCCGGCAGCGAAGCATAAATGATTTGAAGCTGACCAATGTCAAGAGCGAAGTTGGCAAGAGCTTTGCTCGTATCACCACTGACTCCGTCTGGGAGTCATATGGCAGGCTTACCGAAAATCAGGTTGCTGAGTCCCTGCTCGGAAACGCGAGCTTGCAGCAACTATGGCAGACCATGTACTGATATTTCCTTGTCTCACATTCTGATACCTTGTGAATCTGGAACTGAGGCGAGTTGACATTGAACTAACTAATAGCCCGCCAAAAGGCACAACCCGCTGGAAGCTGAAAGTCGGCCCAAAAAAGGCATTTAATTCCGAGCTGCCGTGCTGCCTGACACGCACCATGTAACATGAAGCTGCTGCGCCAGAGGCCCAGCCGCTGCAGCCCAGCTGCCGCAGCCCCGCAGCCGGCGGCCGCTTCCCCCTGCGAGTGCCAGGAGACCGGGAGACATGTTGCAAGTCATGCCAAGCAGTTTGTTGCAAGAGCAGCAAGCACAGGGACGCCTTTTTGCCTTTGGCTGCGGCACACTGTAGTGACCCTGTGCGCCCCAATGCCCCCCGGGTGTCAACACAATGCTGTATTGAAATGGGCAAGGCCATTCTGAACGTTTACAATGTGGTTGCATTTTTCTCCTTGTTCACAAATCATTGGATAGGGGCCCTTCTTGCTGCCAGCCTCGCTGGCAGGGCCAAACCAATTTCAAGACAGATTGCAACTGGTTCCCAAATAATTCAACTCAGCTGTTGCCTCTTGCGGCTGCAGCAGTTGCACTAAGCCCAGCCCATCCCATGTGGCCTTTCAGCCTGTCTTGGAAACCAAATGAACCTCACTCATGCAGACTTTCTTTCCTGACCTCAGTATTTGACCCGGAAGACAGGCTGCCGGCTGGGCAAGGGCCACTTGGCCCACTCAGGCTAGAACAACCAAACTGGCCGGCGGCTACATTTGAACTGCAACTCGGCCAGCCAGGATCTCAGCACGCAAAGGGCTGGCCATCCAAGCTTTCAAAGCCATTTGGCGTCGCTCTTGGCTGGGTTCAAGGCCGCATGTTGTAATCCACTCCTTCACAAACTTGTGCTGAGCATCCTTCATGGACCTCACTGCCACCTGCAAAGCCGGCGGCGCTGGCGGCGCTGGCGGCGCTGTGGAGGTCGGTGTGCGCAAAACGCCTTTCTTCACGTACTTCTCGTGCCAAATCCGAGAGTTTGCCCGGTTCTGCTCCTTGCGGCGCTCCACCTCCTTCTTCTTGCTCTCCGGCGTCAGCTTGTTGAGCTGCCGCCCTGCCCCATGGGCCTGCTCTGAGGCCTTTTTCTGCTTGGTGGCTGATGCCTTCTTGGGCTCTGTGGCAGCTGAGGCCTTCTCCTGCTGCTCCGTGGTGAATTCCTTCTCCTGCTCTGTGGCCTTCTCCTGCTCTGTGGCCTTCTCCTGCTCTGTGGCGGATGAGGCCTTCTCCTGCTCCTTCTCCTGCTCCTTCTCCTGCTCCTTCTCCTGGTCCTGGTTTGTGGCGGATGAAGCCTTCTCCTGCTCTGTGGTGGATGAGGCCTTCTCCTGCTCCGGCTGCATTGCAGCAGCTGAGGCCTTGTCCTCCTGCGTGTCAGCTGCCATGTTCTTGAGCCGGCGGATCTTCTGAGGCCGCTCAGCAGGACGCTGCCTGTCATCATCTTTGTTGCCTTTGTCGACTCCTGTCAGGCCAGGCCTTTTCCTCTGCGTTGTTTGCCAATCCAAGCTGCCAACCAATTCCAAAACAATGCAATCAATGCGTCTGATTCCAAAATACGCGCAAGCCGCAAGCCTGTGCAAGCTAAATTCTGGGCCAGCAGTGAATTATACAGCCAAAAAGGGCCGCTGAACATCTCCCCAAGACAACACGCAGTGCCATTAATTGTCAAAAGTTCTGACGGGCTCAAATATAAACCTGCGCACAAATGGCCACTTTCGACACCAAGAATGACTAGTCATCCCCAACCCTCCTGCGGCAAAGAAGTGGTCAACGTCAAGCGGGCCGGGCTGCGTGGCAGGGATCATGCCATGGGGGTCCTCCCACAGCTGCGCATCAGTCCACTCGTCCGCCGGCAGAGTGTCATCCATCTGTGTCTCGGCAAAGTCCAGCGTCTTTGGAGGTGCGCACCCCTCAAACCTGAAACAGAAGTCAAGCTGGACGTTGTCTTCATTTTGTGATTCTGCTGCCATTGATTGAATAACAGTGGTGAGTGATGGTGACTGAGACATGAGGCGATGGTGATGATTGTAATAATTTTACCCCTGAAAAGGGTGATTGGCTAGCAATGTGAAATGGGTGCCGTGTTCAAAGCTGACTGTCATAATGAGTGACCCTAATACGCTTCCAAGCAGCACTTCAGGCACAGCTGCCAGCGGAGAAAAATCCTGGGACCCAGATTTACATGCACAATTGAATCTGAAGCAGTGACACACTGGTCCTTCAATCGCGCTGGCGGCGTGTTGGTCGCATCTGGCTCCACTGCAGAGCACGCCGAGGCAAAGTGCTGGCGGATGCGGAGGGCGCTGGGGCGCTGCGCAGAGGTGTCGCGGATTGCCATCAATCCAGGCTGCAGCGGGCTGCGATGGAACTCCATGGGAGAGTCGTCCACACTGAAAACTGCAGGCACCCTAGCCATTGCTAATGGCGGCACTCAAAACTGACCTAAGCCGAGATCTCGCTGGGAACGCGTGTGTAGCAACAAGCTTTGGGCACAAGACTCAACCAATTCAATGCCCCTGCCCTGCCCTGCCAGCATCTGCTCGATGCGCTCTTTGTGTCTTAGCCTCGCCGGTCTGGATTCTTTCTGAATCACAGCGCTCCCTACAGCAACATCATGTTGCACTGCACCCTGAGCCAACCTCAAAGCAACTTGCCACTTGTCCTCTAGGCAGCCAACTCAACGTTCTTCAGACCATTTGAAACAATTTGAATTTTGTGGTCACTTTGAAGTGCTTTAAATAGCAGGCTGCCAGACTGTGTGCAAGTCGCTTGTCCCCATCCAGACTGCTTCAAGCGGCATGCGGCAAACAATCCAGTCAAATGACAACATTGCATGTTGAATCTCATGTTGCCGTTACCGCGCACTGCCCTAAGTCTCAAAAATGGCACAAGTGACTGCGCCAGATCTATTTCACAGCTGCTGCTGCAGCGCTTTGCCTTGGGCCTGGGCCTACACAATTCGCTTGCACTCGTCCTTTCCAAGGCTGAGGCCAGCAGGAAGAAACCAAAGAGGCTTGGCTGCCGCAATGGTCTTGTCAGAGTTGTAGACGCGAATCCTCCAAACCTTGGCTGACACAACACAGTGAGTGCCAAGCTCAGCCTGGATTGAAGACGAGACAAGGAGCAAGCTTCAGCACCTTCTCCAGCTTTGCTTTGGTGAACGTGGAGGCCACGTTGTGGCTCTTGAGGCTCTTGATGGCCACATTGTTTGCTTTCCACAAAATGTCATTGGTCGCCACAATGGTGAACTTGTCATCTGCGTGGCCCTGGGCCACCTCTGGCGGGCGTGTCACTGAATGCCCTCCAAGAGTGAAGTCCACCAGGCCGCCCTTCTCCACAGTTTGGAGGGCCTTGCGCAAGGTGCATGGTGGACTATCCGCCCCATCCGCCTCCAAAACCACCAAATCCTCATCACTGTTCCACTTGCACTCAAAGCCTTTCTCAGGGTGTTCGGCCTTGAGCTTGGTCGCCTTGTCCCCCAACAGCCACGTGCCTGCCCCGTGTGCCAGAAAGGCCATGCTGGAGTCTATAGAGACGGCTTCCTGGGCGCAAACAAAGAGGGCGTGGTCCTCTAGCAGCATCAATGTGCAGCCTGGCGTTCCTGTCACAGTCATCTCGGCCAAGGCCTTACCGTGCTTCTCCTGCGCAGCAGCCACTGTCTTGGCCTCATCGCTGAAGACTGCAGCCCAGTCAAAGCTGCCCGCAGCAGCTGGCCCTGCTGCGGCAGCTGGGTCAACAGCAGCAGCCGCAACTGTAGCAGCAGCAGCTACTGGCTCAGCATTGACGCTCCATGCCTTGTCGAAGTCCTTCAGCACATCCCTCCACTCTGGGCCCCACAGCGGGCTGCAAAAAATGCTGTCGAATGTCCCGGGGCAGCAGCAAAGTTCCCTGCTGGTGCTGGCAGATTTCCAGAGTCGGCCTCTCTGGCGAGACTGGCATCTCTTCCTGGGCTGGGCTTGCCCGGTACCGTGGGGCCACCTTGTCCATGGGCTGAATGTTGTCCTTCCACGCCTCAATGAGCAGCAAAATGCGCAACACACAATGGCACAAGAGCTTAAAAGATCAATCAACTCACGCCTGCAGCAACTGGTTGCGAACCGCGTTGGACGCACACTGGAAGTTGGCTTCCACAGGCGTGCTTCCCATGACCGGGAGCCCAAGCTGAAGGCAAGCCAGCTCTGCGCATCCGTCATAGGATGTCATGTGGATCACTGCCACAACCTGCTTGGTGCGTCCTTTTGCATCATCGCCTGAGGGCTCGTGATCCAACAACCATGAGATGAAAGCAAGAACATGTAATAACAACCATGAGCGCGCCAAGCCACCAAGCAAAGACTTGAAGATGGCCTTGGGCACGCCGACGCCACCAAGCCACTGCGCCGTTTCCTGGAAATCTGTGAGGTTGCGCCGCTGGTCGTTCGAGTGCAGCAGGGAGTCACCAGGAATGATAAAGTCCTTCTCCTGAATGGCAAAGGGGAAGTCCTTCACAGCCAACGCCTGCTTCTGCCACAGCGGAGAAGCGCAGAACCTCAGGTTGCTTGTCAGGGCGTTGGACATGCCGCGTAGACAAGCTTTAAAATTTGGCAACAAGTCAATGCCAGGGAGCGAGTTGGCCTTGACCCCATCTTGCCCACTGGTTGGAACACCCTTGACTGCTCTGTGGGCGGTTCCCTTCATCGGAAGCGCGTGGTCCTGCACGCCCAGGAAGCACAAGTAGGCTGCCGGCAACTCCCTGTTCCGATGCAGCTCACTCAAGTCCAAGTTCAGAGTGAACTGTCGGAGCTCCACCTTGTTGGCAGCCATCTTGTCTTCAATCCGGCGCCAGTCCTGCCGGAGCGAGCCGCCAGAAGTACTGCCGCTCAACAAAGGTGGCAGGATCACAGCGATGCCACCTGCCATCATCATCAGAATCAATTGAATCAATTAGCGCCCATCTGGCAGCGTCAGAAACAAACAAATTCAAACCAAGTCCACCTGCGCCGTAATTCAAATGCTTCTCCACTGTGTCTGCCACGTCGTTGACTTCCTTCTGGGTCATGACCCCGAACTTGGTGCAATCGACGTAGAGGATGAGGCGCACATCCAAAGGGCTTACCTGGCACAACTCAATCACTGTCACCACTGTCACCACACGCCACGTGCGTGGCACTCGCGCTGCCTTGCCTTGTTGCGAAAAGCCACGGCCTTGAGGAAAGCCTCTGGTGACTTTGGCCCAATGCCAGGAGTCAAGCTGACAGAGCACCACTGCTCCATGTAGGCGTCTGCCAGCCTGGGGGCTTCCAACGTAAAGTCTTGCAACGACTGCTGCTAAGAACTTTTAAGCATCTACTACTCAATGAGACAAGCAGCTTCTTGCCGGTCTCAACCTGGCTCTTCTCGTGCAACACGCTGATCACGTGTGCCCGTTTCCTGTTTTCTTCCTGCCGTGCGTTCCACTGCGCCATTGCCATCATGTCCGAGCTGAGCTTGGCGCGCACCTCCCGGAACCTGGCAGCCTGGGCCTCATCCTCAGCAATGCCAATGTCGACGCTGTCGCTGATGGTGATGGTCGGCACCTTGGGCTCCACGTAGTCCGCCCAGACCGCCAGGTGTGACACCCGCCAGCTGTCCAGCTTTGCTACAATCGCCGCCTCTATGTCCGTGAAGTAGGCCCTTGGCAGTCATTGCTTTCTTTCAAGCACCACGTGCGCGCGCACGCCCTCTCTCTCTCACATACTCACACGCTCAAAACAACCAAGCTTCTTCTGGAGGAACAGCTTGTAAAGCTGTTCCTCCTTCTCAGCTGTCCATGTGGACAGCTGCCGGGCAGCAGTCAAGATTGTGGCGAAGATGCAGGCGTAGTCAGCATGCCTGTCAAAGACCTCGGGCGCAGCGCGCGTGCGTGACCTTGCGCTTGGCCGGAGCTTCCTGCCCCCCTCGACGAATGTGTGCACAATGAGCTCGAAGTGCATGCGCTGCGACTCAGGCGTCACTGTCAGAGCTTGCTTCATGTCAGGAGGGCAGGTAGACTTGGGCGTCGCACCCACCAACCAGCGGCTACCCTTGAATTGCTCCACGCTGAAGGCGCTCTCCCGCCACTTGTGGTGGTTCAGGTGCTGCCGAAGGACTTGCCGGGACTCCTTGGCTGCAGGATGACACTACAAGACGCAAATGAAGCCATTTACATGTCGTAATGTCAAGCCAAGTCGCCTCGCAGCTGCCGGAAATCAAGTTCAACAGGGAGCGAAACCGTTCAGCATCGACCCTGTGCTTCTGCTGCAGACCTGACGTCTCGTTGAATTCGTCCACAACCTCCTGCAGCCGCTGCTCCGGGGTCCAAAGCTTGTTGTGGACACCCTGCTTGTCTCGCATCTCAATAATCTGCGAAAACCGCAAGGCCAGCTGCAGCGAATTGGGCGGCTGTCTCTCTGAACCTCTGTAGGACAAGCAGAGGTTCCGGTAGCTCTGCTTTGCTGTGTCCATGTTCACGGAGATCTCAGTAAAGTCACAAGCAGCTCAGGGCACAAAGTCAGCAAACTTGCCACGCGGCGCACTGTTTACAAAGACAAGACGCGTGCGAGGGGACAAGCCACACAAGGGCATTCTCGAGAGGTTGGAGCTTGTCCATGGTGGACGGGTCGCCGAGGTCATATTCCGCAGCTGCTATCAGCAGCAAGGCAAGCACAGAAGATCTTGTCCAGCCTTTGACCTGGTCCAGGGCCGCAGCCTCGCAGTTGATGCTGCCTAAGAAGTTCGGGCGCCAGCCAACGCCAAATGAAGCTACCCCGCATTCTGCAGAGATATGCAGTAGAGCAGCTAGCCCCTGGCGGCACCTCAACGGCGACATCAAGTGGCTCCCTGCCCAGGTCCACCGAGCCGAAGAACATGCTCTCAAAGCAGCCCATCCAGTCTTCTAGGCATGGCAGCCCGTCCACTGGCTTTGCAAACCTGAGCAGCGTCAAACGCCAGTGAGCAATACCATCAACTGCCCAACCCAGGCCCAACTGCAAGGCTAGATGCCGCAAGCAGGTGATGGGGAGCTTGATGGTCTCCCCGTCCATGCTCGACTTGATCTCGCACGGCGTGTGTGCAAACTTCTGGGGCTTGCCGAGCAGCTTGGAGTACTCTTCGTACCAAGACTCCAAGTGACTCAAATTGACCTTGTCCGTGGGCCTGCCAGAGGCAAGGTTCTCAATCACCAGGCTGGCCGGATGGGCGTCCAAATCTGCATCCTGACGTGCGCCGGGCAGGCCAGCAGGTGACTTGAAGCTGGCCACGAACTCGCAAATGTCCTCAGGGAAGTATGAAGTGACTCTGCAATTCTTTCACAATAATCTGACCCCTGACACAATGTTTCAGAAATGATGAGTATTTCTGATGTGCCGGAGGATTTCGGGCTTTCTGGCGGACCTTTTCGATGTACCGGAGGATTTTCTGGTGGGCATTTTTGATGCACCTGAGGATTTCTGGAGGTGTGCTCAATGCGCCGGAGGATTTTGGGCGGGCATTTTCGATGTACCGGAACATTCTGGCAGGCATTTTCGATGTACTGGAGGATTTCTGGCGGGCATTTTCGATGTACTGGAGGATTTCTGGCGGGCATTTTCGATGTACTGGAGGATTTCTGGCAGCGTGTTCGATGCACCTGAGGATTTCTGGCGGGCCTTTTCGATGTGCCGGAATTTTTCTGGCAGGCATTTTCGATGTACTGGAGGAAATCTGGCAGGCATTTTCGATGTACTGGATGATTTCTGGCAGGCATTTTCGATGTACTGGAGGATTCCCGGCGGGCATTTTCGATGTATCGGTTGGCAACCAGTGCATTGAAAATGGGGCCCCTGCATCCCCCTGGCCAAGCCACAAACACTACGAATTACAAAATAGTGCATTGATTCTGATCTGGAAATCCAGAAGTAAAATCAATGTACTGGTTGGCAACCAGTGCATTGATTCGGGGGGGGGGGGGGGGTAGGTTCGACCCGGGGTTCACTTGGCATGATGCCCGTTTCAAACCGTGTGTATGAAATCCTGGGTTTTCAATGTGCTGGTTGCCAACCAGTGCATTGATTTTGGTTTGGAAACCGCAGAAGGAAATCAATGTACTTTTTTGTAAAGTACATTGAAAAACGAGAAAAACACAAGACTGGCGCAGATTTTTGCAGTTGTAGCATCAAGGTACATTGAAAAACAATGATTTCCTGAAGCATTGACCAAAAACAAGCGCATTTGCGTAGCCATCCTTGGCCAGGGTCAGGTCGCCACCAGGAAGTTTCTTCAAGCCCCGCTCCCAAGCAGTGCACACTTGCTTGCTGGGCGGAGGGCTGGCGCCGGCAGGCTCTTCGCCTTTTGCCTTCTGGTCCTGGAGCTGCTTGGCCCGCTTCCAGCTTCTTCAACATGCCAGCGCGCGTGGGACAAACTCCAAAATGCTGCGGCGGGGATTCAATAACAACGTCCAGCAAACAAACTTTCACAGCATCTGCGCAATGAAGTTGCACACTAGTTTCGCCGGCTGGCTTTTTACTGCCTGCGGTTCCCAACAAGATCGCTGTCGTACAGTGTTTAACACTGCTTCATTCTGATCTACTGCCTTCGGTTACCGGAAAAGATCGCCCTCAAAGGGACAACTGGAGCTACAGCGTTTAACACTGCCTCATTCAAATCGTACGGGCCCGCCGGGGCAAGCTGGTGGCTCTCATGCCAGGGCAGGGCTGGCAGCACGGCATTCTGCCAGAAGCTATTGGCAGCCAAGGCCTGCAGGTAGGACACTGCGCGATTGTACTCTTGGCCATAGCAGGCGTGGACTGCAGAAGCCAACTTCCTCCACTCTGCAGCATTTTGAGCAGTGTGGTTGTTTGCTCGCCTTAGCTGCCACGCCCGTCGGCCGATTGGAACTCATTGTGTGGCAAACATGACCCAAGCCTCGTTGGCAAGGCGTGTGTGGACTGCGCACGGGGGACCGACTTAATTTGTCAAGACACTTTGTCAGAGGAGCTGTCAATGAAAACTGACGCGCGCGGGCTTCTGTCTGCACCAAGAGGGGTCGCTGTGATAGCTGGTCATCACAAATGTGCTGCTTGATGAGGCAAACCGTATCATTGGCGCCAGGTGGGCCAATATAAGAGCCACGGTCCACTATTCGTTCAAGGGGCGCCGGCAAATCTGGCCAGGGCAAAGTGCAACAAGCTGCAAAGTTGAACCGGTCAGAATAATAAGCACTGAAAAATATTTTCAAAAATACTGGGCCTTGTCTCAGCACGTTCAGGAACAAGTGGTTGCCGCGAGCATCCTCCAGCAACCCGCCTTCCAGGCGTACACCTGCAGGATAGTGCGCCCTCCAGTCACGTGTGGCATTCAGCTTGCGGACTGAAACCTTGGTGTGTGGTCCCACCCAATCTCGAACTGCGGCTTTTGTGAGCTCGTCCTCAATGACAGCAGTGACATCGCCAGCGTCCAGAAGCCTGTCTGTGTTTCCCACTCTTCGAGCAAGAAGTCCCCAAAGTTGGTCTCAGAGCGACCAAGTTCAGAATTTATAAGGCGTGTAGACAGGCCAACCGCTGATCACTTTGCTGCCAAGATGCCTATTTTACAGTGCGTGTGCGATTTGCGTAGGAATAGTAGGCCAGTTTGCCGGGCGTGAAATTTTGAAACCAGCATCTGAAGGTACGAGAGGCAATACATATTCTTGGCCTCCCGCACGGTATTATCTGCCTGACGCGCACAGCATCCAGTCGTGCTACTGTTCAGAATTGGCAAATTGTCACACACACACACACACCGGCACCTGAATCAGTACGGATTTTGGCATCGACTTGCCTTTCTCTGTGCAGATCAGTCTGACCTGGACTGTGCCCAGCAATGGTATGTCATGGCAAACTAGTAGATTCAGGCACGCTATGTTCAAAAAGCCAAGTGTCCTTCTCGAGGGTAAGTGCCAGTATCTCAATGATGCATGAGGAGTCGTGCTTTGCAACATCGTCCATGACAAAAATTTCCAGCACGTAGCCAAATGCCCAGGCCCCATGCACCTTGAGGCGAGGGCGCTGATGCTTGCTCCTTGGCGCAGCAACTTGTTTAGACTCAATCTTCGACACTGACTGCAGTCAGCTCACAGGGACGCGGATGGTCGAAGCTGGGCGTCTCGTGGAAGAGCAAATTTGGCTTGATCAAGCCCGTCTATTGATATCACCAAGACGTCTGTGTTGAAGTCAGCCGACTCGGTATGCAATGTCCACAGAATCGTCCGGTCGCAAAATTGATTGTGCAAGTGCTTGCGGTACTCGGTCAATGCAGCCAGCTTGGCTTCCATGGACTTGGTCTTGTCACTCAGCGCGTGCCTGTGCTTGTGGCAAACTTCGCACTGCGAAAACAACGTACGCTGCCGGAACTTCAGCACGGAAGCCCATCGAATTGTGTACACCCTGTGGAAAGTAGTGTACCTCACGTGGAGCAGAAATGTAAGACACAGAGGCAAGCGTGCAATTTAATGCGCTGCTCTCCGACTTCAAGGTGCAACGCGCACTAACAGCCAAGCAACGACACAAATGGGGCACCAGCTAATTGCTGGGTTGCCTTGTAGTGCTCGAAGAGATCAGCAACAGTGCCAGGTGGCAGAAACTTCTGCACAAGAGATTGACCAGGCAGAAGCAGGGATTTGCTGGCTGAATGTGAAAGCCATTCCTCCAACTCCTCTGTGTTGCCCACCTCTGAGTCAACTTCTTCAAAGTCACTGTCGCTAGAATTGTCGAGGTCCTGTTTGCGTCGAGCAGCCCGGCCCCTTCGCACAAACCTGCAGCAAAGCCAACTTGCACAGAACCAGCTTCATCCCGCGGGCGTCACAAACTAAAATGAAAGTAAGAGCTAAGCCGCTGGTCAGGAAGGGTTTCAGCCAAAGAATCATAGAGTATCTTCAAAAAGCCGTCCACTGACCACGTAGTCTCCCTGCTTCTGCCTTCTTTTCTGCCGCACCGCAAGTCTGGGGCGCCTGCTTCCTGCCTCCGAACTCTGTCCCGGCCCATCCCTAACAAGGCGGCCAAGCACTTTAGCCCAACGGCTTTGTCCAGCAAAGTGTGAGCCCGCTCTGTTGCCTGGCTGCTGCCTGCGAAAGACTGATGAACCTCAGCGTGAACAATACACTGATAATAGTTGCTCCCCACCTTTGCTGCAATCGAGCTTCTAGCGCATCCTGATCTGGCTTCTTCAGCTTCCAAAACTTCTCCAAGAAAAGGGCCAGCTGCTTCTTGGATGCGTTGAACTGCTGGAAGCACACTTTCAAGGCGCCTGTCCGGCAGCGTTAAAGCCACTGCAAATTGCTCGCAGCGCCGCACATATGCACACTGCAAGCAAGTGGCAATGGCATGACTTCATCTCCAGAAGGCGGTCAACTCTGGTTGGGTCCAAGCCATTCTTTTGGTGCCGCCCAGCTCTGGATTTGCGGGCATTCTTCGCCTTTACTGCCCGATTGCTGTTGTTGTACTGCCTCTTCTTTCTCTCAGCAGCTGGATCATGCGTGTTGTCCTTCCAAAATGTCCCTGCCTTAAACTGCACAAGGGACTGCCAGTTCAGCGCAAACACAGACTGCGCCGCCTTGCCACCGCTTGCTTCAGATTCAGATTTGCTAGATGTGGAGGATCCATCACTCTCAGTCTCATCTTCTGCGCCAAAGGGCGCAGCCGGCAGTGACAGGCGCCGTGCGCAGCGCCGCAAGGGTTCATCCTGCTCATCAGCAAAAGGCCTGACCTGTGAGGACTTCGAAGCTGAACTTGCATTGCGTAGTTGGCAGCCGGACTTTGGCTTGGGACCCAGCTGCAAGGCCTCCAGTCTCTCGTTTGACTCCGGCTTGAAAGCCCTTGAGGGCAAAGGCCGTGGGGCTTTTGCTGCCTTCTTCGGCGCTGCTGCAAATCTGAGATGCGCGTGCTGAGTCTGAGGCACTTCTGCCGGCTCTTGCCCAAAAGGAGGCATGAGGCGAAGACATTAAGCAAATCCAAAAAATATGCATCTGCTCAAGCCAATTTCAATCTGGTTTCAAGCAAGGCGCCTGTCGAATGAGAACACACAGCCTTGAATGCCCCTTGCTATGTTGTTGACATTCTGAAATCCGAAGCTTCGAGCCAGTGACCAGCTGAGTGTGGATTTTAACTCAAGGCGCAGTGCGGCATTGAAACATGCAGGCCGGTAGCGCCTGTGGTCATGAGCTATGTTGACATGGTGAATAGAGCGCAGTTCTTTTTTCTGCTCCAAGGCGCCGCATCCTATCTGCGCCTATCTGTCCAGCAAGTGCCTCAAAGAACATCCTCTACATTCAGGATAGCCATGAGCAAGGTGAAGCCAGCGCAAGGCAGGCTCATTCCATTTCCACCCATTTTTCGCAGAGAGCTTTCGCTCAAGTGCTCGACCGGCGCCAGATCCTGAGCAGACAGAAAGAAAGTAGTGCAAAGCACACACGGCTGTGGTGTGACAAATTGAAATTATGCAAACGGTGACTGAGGCCAGGTGCAACCCTTGCTGATGCCGCAACTGCAGCTGTAGATGGGTAAGTGAGCACTGCCAATTGTTCCTTCCCGGTCATCAGCCTTCTCCTCTTGTCGCACCTGAACATCACTCACTGCTGTTCTGAGGATTTGGCAATCACTGTGTGTGACACGACCATTAGAGCCAGGAAGCCACAGCTGCGAGCTGGTGGTAAGGCACGGCATTGCAAGGTCAGTGTTCTCTGTGCGCCTCCTCTTCCGGCAGTTTGCGCTTAAGTCATACAAGCTGCACAACGGGATGTCAGTGCGAAATTGCTCCAGGTGCTGCTTCTGGCACCTCAGGGTCAGTAATTGACAAGTGAGTGCAACACAATGGCAACACAAGGCGAGCAGTGATGCACGCCCGCGCCTGGACAAGGTGTGCTCTGCAAGACGCGCAGTGTCGTGCTCGAACGCAACCTCGGGCATGGCAAAGTAGACGTCATAGGTCAGCTTGGAGGCTGTGCCTAGGGGCGCCAAAATGGCGTCCGCCAACTCCTCCAAACTCCACGTGCATGACCAGTGCTTCTTCTGCGTGTTGAAGGTGATGCGCCAGGACCGCAAGCGTCCATTAGGGTGGCCAAAGCGTCTGGGACACAACCTCAGAGAAAATACCAGTGAGAGTCAGGCCTCAGGGAGCTCACAACTTGGGGCCCTGGCAGGACTCTCTGCCGGGTGTGACCTTTCAGGTGCTTGTCCAGGCAGTCGTCTTCGTAGTCTGGCACATTCTCGTGCACAGACATGTCTGTGCGCATCTGAAACGCTGTTGCGGTGTCGTGAACCTTCTTGATGGCTAGGTTGCTGAGTCCTTCCCGCTTGCCGTACCTGGTGATAGAAAGTAAAGTTCTGTAAGGGCCAAGAATGCCAAAAAAGCCCTGGCCTGCTCCAAGTAACACAAGGTGCCCCAATGATTGCACAATTGTTGCTGTCAGAGTCAAAGCGTATAGGACACCTTGGTGTTGGTCATAGGCTCTCTGTCTCAATCAAACTGCCAAGGATTTAACAACAGCCAGTCAAGGAACTTCTGCTTGTGCTGCACACAGTGGCAGGTCTCCCGAAGCTTCAACTTGGCAGGAAGCCACTCGTCGGTCGCGGTGGGGGGCTGGTCCAACATGCCAAGAATGTCTGCGAAGATGCACTTGTCGGGGTACATCTGCTTGCACAGTTTGATGCACACGCGGCTCTTCTCGACCTTGGTTGTTGCTGGCCACGCTTGGACTGCAAGGCCCGGAGCCAGGTTAGGACGCGCCTTTTCTAGAAATAGGACATCAGCAATTAGCAGAGAAAACAGCCATCATTGTGTGCTTGTTCAGCACCAAAAAGGAAAGCTGTCTGGCATGTTGGCACTCTGTGCTTTTTCAGCACGCCGGTTGGCTTGTTCAGCACTCCGGGTTGGCTTGTTCAGCATCCAGGCGGCTTGTTCAGCCCTAACTAGAAAAAAACCAGCCGATGCTTGTTCAGCGTGAAAAGGAAAGCTGCAAAGAGTGTGTGGTACCAGTTGGCTTGATTGTTCAGCACTCTGGGTTGGCTTGTTCAGCATCCCACGCGGCTTGTTCATCCCTTGGGCTGGGAGACCAGAAAATTAAAAGCTGTGTGGCGCGCTCTGTGCTTTTTCAGCACTCTGGGTTGGCTTGTTCAGCATCCCAGGCAGCTTGTTCAGCGGGCAGGAGAGCGTGCCTTTGAAAGAAACAGTCAGGACATGAGCATAGCCGAAATTGAACGCTGTCCAGCGGGGTTGCTCAGCAGTCCGGAAGCTGTTCACAATGCCATCTAGTTTAATATGCTGACTCCAAGCTTGATGATGATGGACAGAGCTGCCAGAAATAGCGCCCCCAGGCAGCTTGTCTGGAGCTGAAAGAAGCGCCTGCCCAGCGCATGTAGCAACATATCCAGTGCTGGTTCAGCACCCTGATGCGAGCGCTTGTTCAGCGCTGAAAACCAGCGCTTGTTCAGCGCCCCCAGGCACCTTGTCCAGCGCATCAGCAGCGGCTTCACCAACACCAGTGCTTGATTGGCACTGAAAACCAGCGCTTGTTCAGCGCCTGGCCCAGCGCTTGTTCAGCGCCCCCAGGCACCTTGTCCAGCACATCAGCGGCGGCTTGACCAAAGCACTTGTTCAGCGCCTGGCCCAGCGCTTGTTCAGCGCCTGGCCCAGCGCTTGTTCAGCGCCTGGCCCAGCGCTTGTTCAGCGCCTGGCCCAGCGCTTGTTCAGCGCCTGGCCCAGCGCTTGTTCAGCGCCCCCAGGCACCCTGTCCAGCACATCAGCGGCGGCTTGACCAAAACCAGCCCTTCTTCAGCACCTGGCCCACTGCTTGAGCGCCTGGCCCAGCGCTTGTTCAGCGCCCCCAGGCACCTTGTCCAGCACATCAGCGGCGGCTTGACGCGCTTGTTCAGCACCTGCCCCAGCGCTTGCTCAGCGCCTGGCCCAGCGCTTGTTCAGCGCCTGGCCCAGCGCTTGTTCAGCGCCCCCAGGCACCTTGTCCAGGCTCGACCAAAACCAGCGCTTGTTCAGCGCAGCGCTTGTTCAGCACTGCCAGGCAGCTTGTCCAGCCGTCAGGGCTTCGACCGAAACCAGCGTTGTTCAGCGCTGAAAACCAGCGCTTGTTCAGCACCCCCTAGCGGCTTGTCCCGCTGAAACAAGCACTTGTTCAGCCAGCTCAGCCCTGGCCGGCGTTTTCAGCAGCACTTGCTCAGGGCCCCCAGCGCTTGTTCAGTGCTGAAGCTGGCGCTTGCTCAGCGCAACTGGTGTAAGACTTGCACTTATCCAGCCTAGAGTCTTAGACAGCACAGCTGCGGCAGAACCCCAGAGAAACAGAGGCACACAGACTCAGAGACAAAGACACAAAGACGCAGAGAGACAGAGAGACACAGAGACACAAACACGCAAACTTGGACAAACACACAAACCCACACACACAACACACACACACACACCCGGACCCACACACATACACCACCCACACAACCGCGCAAACACACCCACACCACACGCCCATGCGCGCATGTGTGCACACACACACACACACGCCACCCACGCACCCATGCACCCACGCACCCATGAACGCACGCACATCCGCACTGACATGCGCATGTGCATGCACACCAGCTACTGCCACGCACTCGTCTCTCTCTCTCTCACACTTAACTACATCTACACCATTTATAACTACATTTTGCAATGAATAAAATGTGGTTGCAACTCATGATATGACACATACATAAATGCTCTAACAGCGTTAAATACTTACTAAGCAGGTTGAGCCTCCAAGCACCCACCCAGCCACCCACCCAAGCACACACACACACACATGCGCGTGTGTGTGTGTGCGCATATTTTAGGGTTCAGAGGGTATCATCTGGGGTTTGGGCGTGTGGTTGAAGAGGATGCCACTTCCAGGGCCAGGCCAACAAGAAGACTGTCACTCGCTGCTCTCTGTGGGGTCTGTGATGGGCTTGCGTGGTTTGAGGCTTAGCTTGCAGCGCAATTGTGGGGGAGTCAATCAAAGGAAGAGGCGTCAAGTCTAAACAAGGCGCAATGGGTTTGCAACTTAAAAACAGGACCCCAGAGCTGAAAGACGCACACACACACACACACGGGGTGCAGGAAGATAGCCTTCTTGAATGCAACACATAAACAAAAACACAAGAAACTTGTAAAGAGATTTTGCAACAGAGTGAAATAACGTACAGCAAAAATAGACCAACCAATCAAAGCCTAGCTTCCATGAAGTTGAACTGAATCTGCACCTTGATCCCCCACATCTCTGCCGCTGCAGCCTCTATCATCTCCCACGCTTTGCGCGCGCATAGGCACCCAGCGAACAAGTCGTAGCACTTGATGCGGGCAGTGCCTAGGAAAAAGCAAACTTGCCAGGCTGCCTATTGTCTGAGTGACTGAGCCAATGGGCTCAGCTTCTTCTTGACAAAGGCGTCCCCAAGCACCAGCGAAGTGCGGCTCAGCAGGGTGAAGGCCCACTGCCTTGAGATGAGCCCGTGGCTAGAATATCAACAACATAGAAATATCGAATCTGAGGGGCCCCAAATCGGCCTGGCACGACGGCATGGGGAATTGCGGCCTGGGCTGCGCAGTTGGCAACTTGAACCTCAATGAAATGTAGCTTGTCAACAGACATGTAGGAATTGCACACCAAGCCGCAGGACAGGCAGCGCCCGCGGCCCAGAGGCAGCAGCGGCAGCTCTGGCTGGCGGCAGCTCTGGCTTCCTTGCTGCCGGGCGCTTGCAGGGCTTGCCATTGAGAAGCTCTGCCAAGCTTCTTCTCTGACCCTCAGACATGCTTAATGTCTTTGAGCCAGAGGCTGGACGCTGCTGCATGTGCTGCAAGCCGATTGGACAAGCGCTTTCCCAAACACAAAGCAGGCGGCCTGAATCGAGCGGCAGCCTGGCAAGGGCCTCAGAAGCAAGATGGGCTATTGAAGTGTTCAAAAGGACGGTGCAAACTACAGCTTGTTGACTAATGGCTGAAAACAACAGCAGCTTCTGCAGCTTCTTGTCTTCATACTGGCTTTAACACTATAGTGGACTCTGGACTATTGAGCTGAGTTGAGGCTGGTCATAGCGCGCATGTGGACACAACGCACGGCTGCCAGCTTGAAGCTGGAATTACACCTGTCAACATGTCAAATTGACAACTGGAGGTTGCTGTTTGCAGTGTTTTAAATGGAATTTTGGTAAGCAAATATTGCTTTGCAGGAGAAGGGGAGGTCGCTGACTCACCGGAAGGCGACCTCCCCCTGCTCAAAGGCGACGTCCCAAGACCCGAAGGCGACCTCCCCGTGGTTAAAGGCGACCTTCCAGGACCCAAAGGCGACCTCCCTTCCCTGGGTTCCCCAGCTTGAATGGCTCTCGCTGGCTCGCGCGCCCGCAGCGAACGACAGCGGCCGGCCGGCTGCAACGAAGGAGGCCGCTGGCTGCTCAGCCTCATTTAGACCCCACGTGCTTGTCCAGCACTGAACTGCGCTTGTTCAGCACAGCATTCAACACTCAGATTCAGAAGTGCTTGTTCAGCACCTCCAGCACTGAACTGCGCTTGTTCAGCACAGGGTTCAACACTCAGAAGTGTTCAGCACTGTGTGCTTGTCCAGCACTGAACTGTGCTTGTTCAGCACAACGTTGACCTGAGTGCTTGTTCAGCACTGTGTGCTTGTTCAGCACTGAAATGCACTTGTTCAGCACAGCGTTCACTCAGAAGTGCTTGCTCAGCGTGTGCTTGTCCAGCACCATGTTGTTTACATCCAACGCTTGTTTAGCGCCAACATGTGCTTGCTCAGCACACTACATCCTACGCTTGTTCAGCGCCAAACCCTGGCCTGCTGCGCCTGCTCAGCACAGCGCCTGCGTGCCATCCAGGAGCAGCTGCCGAAGAACGTGTAGCGCAAGCCCGAATTCCTTGGCAGACAGGCAGGCTTGACCTTTCAACTCCCACCCTGCAAAGTCAAAGCAGCTGCAAGCAACTTTCGACCAGTGTCAGTTTGAGATTCACAGAATGTGTCCCTGGAGCGGACTTTTTTTCTCGGCAACTCTTGGCCACGTGCGACAAGGCTTTCAATCTCAAGCAGCCATACGCCAGGCAGAAGCTACTTGGCCCCAAACATACGTGTTTCTGGTTGGTTTGTGCGCTGGCGCATGTAGCTTGCATTTGCTCTGCCTGCCGCCTGCTGCTTGATTCCAAATAGCCTCAAATTCCCGGGTTGTGTTTAAAGGTCTTCCCGTGAATTGGCTTTTTTCATGGCTTTGGGTGTGTCTTTCAACAACCAGGGAAAATGGAGCAATTCCAGACCTGGCAACAGCTGTGACACAATGCCAGTGGCTGCCCATTCAAAGGGTTGAAGGTGAATGGCTGCTCTTGGTGCAAGGAACCTTTTTGTTTAGGGGCAGCTGCTGCTACTCTACGGGTGAAAATTGACTTGTCTTGAGATCATGTGCTGGCCTTCACCCAAACCCAAGCCCTGGACAGCCACCGGGCTAGCTCAGAGTCAGCCAGATGCCTGCGGGCCAGGGCTTGTTGCAATGATGACATGTAGAGCATGCATGAAGCTGAGAGTCAGGCCTCATTTCTGCTTTTTCTTCTTCTGCTTCTTCGCAGGGTTGGTGTTGTCCTGCAGCACAGCCGGGAGACAAGAGGTTACGGAAAAGAAACAACCTCAACACAGTGTCCTTGACCTCCTTGATTTTGGTCCTCTTCTTCTTGGGCGGCGGGGTGCAACTGCTGCTGCTGCTTGGCCGCGGCCGGGCTTTGGAAGCAGCCTTGGAGCCGGCCCCCAAGGGGTTCACTGGGGCTGGATCGCCTGCCAGCGCTGCTGCAAGTTCGCCTTCTTGCTGTTCTTGCTGGGCCCGGAGGTTTGCCTGCATGCTGATTGTGGCGGTGCTGGAAACGCGCTGCAGGCTTCTTGCCAGCTCTGTGCACTCCGTGCGCCACTCACGCTCGGTTTTCCTCCACCGTTGTTCCTGCGCCTCCATGAGCGCCTGGTACTTCTCCTCGAGCGCTTGGAGCTGATCGCGATAAGCGATGTGCTGGTCTGTGAGCCTTTGTTGCAAGACCTGCGCCCTCTCCTCTGCTCTGTTTTGCAAGCGCCGCGCCTGTGCCTGCGACACTTTCGGCCGAGGCTGAAGTGGGGGCATGGGAGGGAAAGGGAATGGCAATGGCCCCATGGCAAAGCCAAAAGGCGGGGGGCCAACAGGTGGGGGGCCAGCAAGTGGGGGCCCAAATGCTGCGGCGCCTGTAGAGTGACTGGCTGCTGGATGGCTGGGCCCTGCAGAGAAGCTGGCTGCCGGATGTGTGGCAGGGCCAGCAGGTCCTGTGGCAGGGTTTGGCGCTGCGCCCCCTGAGTGGCTACTTGGTGGGCCAGGTGTGGTGGGCGCTGTGGCCCGCAGGCCAGGTGCGGTGGCAGGGTTGGGCGCTGTTCCCGAGTGGCCAGGTGCAGTGGGAGGGTTGGGCGCTCCTGAGTGGCCCCTTGGCGGGCCAGGTGTGGTGGGCGCTGTGGGCCCCGAGTGGCATCTTGGCGGGCCAGGTACAGTGGCAGGGTTTGGCGCGTGGCCCCTTGGCGGGCCAGGTGTGGTGGGCGCTGTGGGTTCTGAGTGGAACCTTGGCGGGCCAGGTGTGGTGGGCTCTGAGTGGCACCTTGCCGGACGTGCGGTGGCAGGGTTTGGCATGTGACCCCTTGGCGTGGCAGGGTTGGTCGCTGAGTGGCCCCTTGGCGTGGCAGGGTTGGGCGCTGAGTGGCCCCTTGGCGTGGCAGGGTTTGGCGCTGAGTGGCCCCTTGGCGGGCCAGGTGTGGTGGGCGCTGTGGGCCTTGACAGACCAGGTGCAAATGGGCCAGGTGCAGTTAGTGCAGGTTCTGAGTGGCTCCTTGGCGGGCCAGGTGCAGTGGCAGGGTTGCCTGAGGGCGGGCCAGGTGCAGTGGCAGGGTTGCCTGAGTGGCCCCTTGGCAGGCCAGGTGCAGTGGCGCTTGAGTGCAAGCTGGTTGGTGGCGAGGCAGCAGGGGGCTTTGTGGGGCTGGCGGGCTTTGTCCTTGCTGGACCCACAGGGCCAGGGCTCATGGGCTTGGCGGGCTTTGGCCCTGTGTGCTCTGCATCTGCAGGCTCTGCTCTGCTTGCTGTCTTTGGCTCTGCTGCAACTGGTGCTGCTGCTGCTGATGCTGTTTCTGCTCTTTGCCTGCCAGGCGGTGGGGCAGGCGGTGGGGCAGCAGGCGGTGGGCCAGGGCACTTTGGAGGCTCTTTTGGCAGTGCCTTTGGTGGGGTTACTGGGACTGCTGACAGCGGCGCTCCTTTGGAGGTTGTTGCCATGACTTTGGGCGCTGGCTCTTTGGGGCGGGCTTTGCGCTCGATCTTTGGGCGTTCCTGCGAGAAAAGAGACAAGCTCAAGCATGAGTTCTTCCAAGCACTGCCAAGCAAGAAAAGAGACAAGGCCCAAGCATGGAGTTAAAATTGTGAGACTAGTCCAAGCCTTGCGCTCGGTCTTCGCGCGGTCCTGCAAGGAAAAAGCCCAAGGTGCAAACGTGAGTTTCTAAGACCACCACATTGCGTGAGAGCAGTCAGCAGTCCTTCTTCTCTTTTGGTGCCATGTCACAGGAGGATGGCTATGCCGTGGAATGTGTCAAAACCTAGAGTTCTGAATTGAGCTGTGCGTCAGTTTTGCACTGCTTATTACGTGATATAGAGGGGTTCACAAGTCGCAGAATTCATTCTGGCTCATGGGCCTGCTGAATTGTGTGCCTCAGGATGGCTTTCTCTAGAAACTGATTTTTGTTGAGTCTGTTCCTGCTCCCGTTCCGCGCCGATGTGATCCGAAAAACTGCTGCGGTGCTGATACGTGTGTTCAGCTGCCCTCCTGTCCCAGCACTTATGCAGCCTAGGTTCCAGCAGCTGGGCGCTGCCTGGCTGGGCTGCAGAGCTTCCAAACCTGCAGTGACAGCAAGCAGCTGGGCTGGGGGCTAGTTGGAAACATGTCAACTGGGAATCTGACATCACAATTTCTTGTTAAGGATTTCTGACATCACATTTCTGAACCAGGGTGCCTTGAGTGGAAGCAGCTGAGGGCTGATGGAGCGCTTCTTCAGCGCGTGTACGCGAGCTTGCGCAGCTCGAATAGCTTGCTTACTGGCAATAAACAATTCAAGTCGCCTTGGGTGCTGCTTATTAGGTTGTTTGAGGGTCGCAGAATGGGCTGGTGCACTTCTGAAACTCGGCGGATTGCTTTGGCAATGCAACTGCTTCCTTGCAACTGTTTTTTGCTGATTGGGCTTCATCAATGCTTTGAAATTGCGTGTGTTGTTTGTATTGCTGAGAGTGAGGGGTGCTTGTCCAGCACATTCCAGCGAGCTAGCTCAATGAAAACTGCTCCGCTGACTCAGGGCTGCTCCAAACAAGAAGGATGTGCGTGAACATGGAATGTTGATGAAAATTGGTGTGCCACTCACAAGCCCACTCAAGTTTGCGCTTCATAGTGTTTGGGGCTGGCTGGAGCAGCAGCATGTAGCATTGCAACCCATTGTGCAAAACACTTAAGTTGCAAACGCTCTTGGAGATTAACAGCACAACTCAGAGCTGAATCATCTAGGTTTCTGAGTAAATGGAAGCCTGTGAGTGGGTTTAGCCCATGTTGCAAAAGAGCTCGCAAAATGTGGGTGGGCTTGTGAAGTGTTGGGGGCCATGATGCTGGTCCAGCACATTAGTTTGAAGGGGCTTGCATTTTGTCTAAAAGGAAGCCATGTTGCTTGGAAGCCTTTGGGCCTTTGGTTGGATGCTGAAGAAAAACACAGCAAAAAACACTAGTTTTGATAAGTTAAAGCTTTTGTTTGTGTCCAACCTCAGCTTGGTTCTGATATCATTGTAAAATGAGGGGGCCGTGCTTACCCAGCACAGGTTAAAGAGGGTGCTTGTCCAGCACATCCCAGAGAGCTTGCGCAGCTCCCTGTTGTACAACTGACTGATTGAGGGCTTGAACAGGGTGAGGAAAAGGATGCCACTGCTTGTTCCCCACACGCATGTCATGACTGTGCTTGCCCAGCACAATGTGCTTCCCCAGCACCTTGAAGGGGCTGTGCTTACCCAGCACAGATTGGGGGGGTGCTTGTCCAGCACATCTCAGGGAGCTTGTGCAGCTCCCTGTTTTAGAGCAACACAACTGACTGAGGGCTCCAGCCAACAGGTTGGGGAAGAGGTTGGTGAATTTGCTTGGGACAAGCCTTGAACTTGCCTTCTTCCTGAAAACATGATGGTCACAGTTAACAGTTGTGTGTTTTGGTTGGGTTGGGCGGATGCTGCAAACATGCTGGCCTGACACAGTGTCGACTTCAAAGCATCAGCGTTGCAGTGGCATCATCTTCCTCCAAACTCGTACATTTTGTTGTGAGCCGCGCTTTCCCAGCACAGTGTGAAGGCGAAACCCAGCAAACTGAGGGCTGCAGGAGGTCAATGAAGTTGCCTGGGGCTGAAAGCAAACCACAACAAATCAGAGACCCATGACCCATAAGCTCTAAAGCATGTGCATGAATGCCTCCCATCTTAACAAACAAACGTGTGGGCTAGTCACGGGAACGCTGAACTACGTGGTGTGCAGATTGAATGCTGCAAACACAAGTTGACAAGCCACAGGCACTGGCAACAAAGTTGTTGGTACCCTCCTTCAAATTTGTAGATATTGTTGGGATGGATGAGGAAGTCATTGGACTTAACACGCATGTCATGACTGTGCTTGCCCAGCACAGTGTGCTTGCCCAGCACCTCGAAGGGGCTGTGCTTACCCAGCACAGATTTGGGAAGGGGGTGCTTGTCCAGCACATTTCAGGGAGCTTCTGCAGCTCCCTGTGAGAAAAACGACACAACCAAAACACTGAGGGCTCAAACGGACCGAGCAAGAGGTCGATGAAGTTGCCCAGCTGAAAGCAGCTCAGTTTCAACCCCTCACCCCACTTCAAATCAAATCAGAACAATTTGGACACCCATGTTAGCAAGTAACAGCGCTGGCTAGCCGAGCTGCGTGGTGTGCAGTTTGAAATCGCCTTTGATCCGGGTTGGGCAAATGCTGCAAAAACAAGTTGACAAGCCACAGGCACTGGCAACAAAGTTGTTGGTACCCTCCTTCAAATTTGTGGAACAACACGCGTGTCATGACTGTGCTTGCCCAGCACAGTGTGCTTGCCCAGCACCTTGAAGGGGCTGTGCTTACCCAGCACAGATTGGGGGAGGGGGGGTGCTTGTCCAGCACATCTCAGGGAGCTTGTGCAGCTCCCTGTGGGAAAAAAAGAGACAATGAACAAACTGAGGGCTGCAACGGATTGAGCAAGAGGCCGATGAAGTTGCCCAGCTGAAAGCAGCACAGTTTCAATCCCTCACCCCACTTCACATCAGAACGATTTGGACACCCATCTTAGCAAGTAACAGTGCTGGCTAGCCGAGCTGCGTGGTGTGTGGATTGAAATCGCCTTTGATCCGGGTTGGGCAAATGCTGCAAAAACAAGTTGACAAGCCACAGCACTGGCAACAAAGTTGTTGGCACCCTCCTTCAAACTTGTAGATCTTGTTGGGATGGATGAGGAAGTCATTGAACTTAGCAGCAACACGCATGTCATGACTGTGCTTGCCCAGCACAGGGTGCTTGCCCAGCACCTTGAAGGGGCTGTGCTTACCCAGCACAGATTGGGGGAGGGGGGGTGCTTGTCCAGCACATCTCAGGGAGCTTGTGCAGCTCCCTGTGAGAAAAAAAACGACACGATAGAAAAACTGAGGGCTCAAACGGGCCGAGCAAGAGGTCGATGAAGTTGCCCAGCTGACAGCAGCTCAGTTTCAACCCCTCACCCCACTTCAAATCAAATCAGAACAATTTGGAGATCGATGAGACCCAAAACATGCAGCGTGGGTTTGAAATCGCCTTTGATCCGGGTTGGGCAAATGCTGCAAAAACAAGTTGACAAGCCACAGGAACAAAGTTGTTGATAGATACTGTTGGGATGGATGAGGAAATCATTGGGCTTAATAACAGCTGGTTTCTAGACATCATCACGCATGTCATGACTGTGCTTGCCCAGCACAGTGTGCTTGCCCAGCACCTTGAAGGGGCTGTGCTTACCCAGCACAGATTGGGGGAGGGGGGGTGCTTGTCCAGCACATCTCAGGGAGCTTGTGCAGCTCCCTGTGAAAAAAACGACACGACAAAAAAACTGAGGGCTCAAGCGGATTCAGCAAGAGGTCGATGAAGTTGGCTCAGGACAAACCCGCCTCCCACAGCCTGCCCAACCCTGAAACACATTCTGGGTTGTTCTCCCTTCTACCCCAACCTGAAAATCAATTTGTCAATGGCCAAAGGATTCTGGTAAAAAAACACCTCTGCCCACCCCCAAAAACCAAATTCAAAGAGAACAATAAAGGCTTCTTTGGGCCTGATTACTATAAATTTGGACCTGAATGCCATGAATTTAACTTCACGGCAGTACTCTGCTACACATGGGAGCGTGCTGTATATGGTCCCGGTGTGCCTAACATCGCGGGTCGTCCGAGCATTACACGATTTGGCTAGACATGAACGCAGTGAAGAAGAGTGTAACTGCTGTGTGCGCTCTTTACAGCATCTGACGCGTGGCGGTCGTCACATCCCACAGCCTGTAAAAACAGTATGAGTGGTGTGGGAGTGCGCAACAAGTGACAAGATTGAAAGCGCTGTTATGAGGGTGTTCACCTTGTGAAGCCACAAGCTGCAGCAGCGCGTGCTGCGGCGATAAAACTTCAAGAGATATTCGGATTGGAATGCAAGCAAATTCCTGAAATGCCCCAGGAAACCCGCCTGATATCCGGGCCCCTGGCGGGCTCAGCATCTTCACGCACGAGGCTGGGCAGAATCCCGTCCATTCCCTGCCAGCGGAACGCGTGTCCACCCCACCCGACTCAATGCGCTTGTTGTGAGCAACGCCATTCTTTGCCATGAGACTTGACATCCAATGTAAGCCAGACAAATGACAGGTGTCACGGCATGAATTGACAAACTGCGACATACACATACCCGCAACATACCCAACCGAAATCACGCGCCCGCAACAAGAAACATCATACTATGACTCAAAAACATCCGCTCAACAGTTGTCCATACACAGAGCTTGCAAACCGTCAATCCACACAGGCAAGCCTGCCCAATGTAGAAAAATTGCCACTCCAAACAGGACCACCGCGAGCAACATGCAACTCGCGCCAAAATCGCAGTGTGAGTTTGGGGCTGCGCGCCCAAGTGACTTCATGGCGATTCATGGCCATTGCTCCCCAGGCGTGCTCCTGTTACCGCCACGCGTGCTACTGCCGCCATAGCAATGACAGCCCGTAGCCAAACAAACCAAGCTAGCCAGAGGTGGCCGGCACTGTTGGCCAGGCGAATCATGTCTCAGCGCCGCATAAGGCTGGGTGTAAGGCCGCGTTGCTGCCGCTCTAAGACCGTCATTGCTCAAGGCAGGGCTTCTGCCAGGGACGTTCCAAAGTTGCCTAGAGGGCGGGTGATTGGGACAATCAGCGCTGCCGCAGTTCTGCTGCCGTGGCTTCATTTGACCGACAAAGCGCAGGCCCATCTTCCCCTCTCCCATGACTGTAGGCGCCTTACCTCCAAATGACGGCGGTTGACGTGTGATGGAACTGCCTCCGCTTCCCCCGCTTCCCAGCCATGGTTGCTCCCTGCACCGCATCATAATTGTACAGCACTCTGAGCATCCGCCAAGACAGGTGCTCAAATCTCCCGGTTATTTGGCCGGAATTGTCTGCGCAACTAGCAGTTATACGCCTGTCTCCAGCGACCAGGATGTCCACGTTGAGCTTTTTGCGAAAGATTTGGCTGGCTCCGCTTCCCAGTCGATGGATGCTGCCTGTGCCATATCATAATTGCAAAGCATCCTCAACATCTCCGCTGACTGCCCCTGCCGTGTTTCTGTTTGTTCCATATAACCCTATCGCGCATCCGGATGAGGCACCGGGTGGTCGCGTTCCACTTCACGCTCCTCATGCAAACTGAGGACTGGTCCCCGAGCCCGCGTCGACCAAAAAAAGGCGGTGGAGAAAACTATCCATGGTGGATCAAAAAAGCTCACGCGTCGAACAAACAGAAACCCCTCTGCAAGAAACCGTCGTGGGTGAGGTCATGCGCCAAAAGGTGAAGCTCAAAACTCTCGTGCGCCTCGGCAAATGGCCGCAGGCCACATCACCTGGGCACAAGTCAAATCCGAAGACATATTGGGCAGCAGCTGATGCAACATATTCTGTCAGCCCAATGCTACAATCAAATGGATGGGTGTGTTCAGCTCACGCCGGGGTGCCGGAAGCCCCCGAAAAGAGTCAACATGACAGGTTGAGTATTGCATGTTCGGGCTTGGTTTAGCTATCTTCGGAAGCAGCGAGGACACATTATAATATTCTTCAGGGGTATTTCTACATACCTTTTGCCATGGTTGGCTTCCGCTTTGGTTCCCCAAAAGGCAATCCCAATGGAGCCCCTAATTCTTGGGCACATCCGAATGAAGCCTGGAAGCTATGCACTCCCGCCAGATGAGAAATGCACACTCGAGCGCAAGTGAAGCCTAGGAGCACAGAGCTTTAGGCCACCGATTGCAAATCTTGTTTCACGATGCGCCAAATCAGGCGACATGTTTGCCCACCCTCCAAGTTGACTTGGGACAAGCGCCACCAAATCATGTTTTTTTTCCCGCCAAAGCGGACGGCCTTGATGCAGACTTGTGTTCCCGGCTACTTTGGCGATTCTTGGAAGGCGCAAGCACGGCATGCCTGAAGCATCGCCACAGCTGCATTCTCTCGCGCCTTCATATTAAATGCGGAGAACGCAAGTGCGACAAATACAATTCCAAAAGGAGATACGTGAAGCTGGAGCATGTTATGGTCAAGGGACAAACCTGGATCATCCTAATTTGTCAGTGGTTGTTTCAGCTCGACTTCGTTGCTGGCAATGCTGGTGATGCTGCCGACGCTGGTGACGCAACCTGTGGATCGAAGTGATAGCCGTCCGTGCGACGAACTAGCTAATTCGTCAGCGATCGTTTCAGCTAGGCTTCGTTGCTAGCGATGCTGGTAATGCAACGAGCTTAGTCTTCCCAATTTGAAAGGGATTGAGTGGAATCTTTGATTTGGTGATGTCTTTTCTTGCCGAAATCACGAATTTGTCACACGGCCGGCCGTCACCTCGAGCCGCATCGCCAGCCATCCCCAGCATTGCCGGCAACAAAGTTTTGCTGAAACAACCGGTGACGAATGGCCGCTTGAAGGTCCAGGGTCTGGAGCGATGTGTCCTTACGAGTTGGCTGCGTGTCACCCAGAGTTCCAGGTCTGAGGCCGGATTCGATCCCGAGCAGGAGAGGAAGACCTGAGGATGGATCGAGGGGGAGACCAGGGAGGAGTCGAAGGGGGTTAGATGTATCTAATTTGAGGAACCTCCCCACATGTCTGTTGGTTTTCCTGGAAAAAACTCCGCCTGCGCCTCGCCTGGCGGGGCCGGAAGCCCGCAGCCCGCAGCCCGGAGCCCGAAGCCCGGAGCCCGCGGCTGCGAAGGCCGGCTGGATGCAACACCTCTGACTCAACCAAAACGAGCCGTCCACGTAAGCTAAATGTGACCCACCCTTCCTTGAATTGACGTGGCACCTGTGGGGACCTGGATTAGTTTCCTTTTGAGGGACCCTTGTCCGTTGCCACGCTAGTGGGAGGAAAGGTAATTCAGCTAAGCTGCGAACCTTGGTGTAAAATGTGTAAATGAGATGTAGTCTCTGCAGGAGCATGCTGAATGAGGGACTCCCAAGTGAGCTCCTATATCTAAAGCGGTCCAGCCAAATGTGGCACCCCCCCCCCAACAATACGTGCGACTCATCCAACTTGCAATTCCTCTTCAGTGAGCCGCAACTCATTCACCGGACACCATTTCGCGCGATATGTCTCCAAAGATGATCCGACTACCGAATGCCGATCACGTCCAGCAATGTAGGAAGTCATCCTACGGCAAATAGCATTGTTCATTGGCAAGAGGAAACCACTTTCACGTGGCTATGATGTTTTGAAGGTATGCAACGCACGACGTGGCGCAAATCTTGCTACGGAGGTATGCAAATGGGGTCCGTGTTATGTAGGTGTGTCAGGGGAAAAAAGTGCTTGACAAGTACCAGTGGTATTCAGTTCAACGTCTTTTCAGAGAGGGCATATAACCGGGCAAGGAATGCCTGCCCCTCCAAAACAAAACAACATTACCCCTGAAAAAAAAAGACCGCACCTGCATAGTCCTTTCAAATCAACCTCATCATCTCGAGATTCACACGGACCTCGGATGAATAAACCATGTGGATTGATAGAGGGGTGTTTCCGCCCAAAGTGAGCGGATACCCCGATCGGAATCACAGGGATTCATCAATCCTGGGTTCCCATTGGCATCGCCGGAATTCAGCTTGCAGCCTCCTTCCATTTGTTCTGCGTCTTTTGCCTCGCCGCTCAAGAGAGTGACTCCCTAGTGAGACTCAGCCGGCGTCACCTGTCCTTTTGCTTCGCATAGAATACCCAGACTTCACTCTCGGCCCCATCCATTGGGAGTTGAAACTCCTGTGTGGGCTTGTCTCATGGGCAGGCTGCAAAATATTGATGTTCCTTTCGTTCACCCATTGAACCCCAAAGGGTACCCTCCAAAAGCCACACCCCGTGCATTCCGATGTCCAAAGAGCGGTGCTCGCCTGCTGCCAAAACCTCCCCAGCCCTCAGCCGAGCACTCGGCCTGGATGCGGGTCACCGGGTTAAACTGCAGAAGGAATCCCCAGGTACCCGAAACACTGCAAGACCACGAATCAAGCACTGGTCTTGCTGTCGCCTCCTTACATAGGCTTACGCAGGGGCATCTGCCCTCTGCCTGGCAAAAGCTACAGGCCTTACTTGGCGTGCCATGTGTCTTTGGTGCCTTTCCTTCTCGTGCCCCTTTGCCCGTCTTCGTAAATGACGCCTTAAGCTTGCAGCCTGTCCCTGTGGTTTGCCGCAAAAGGACTCTTGCAAGCATTCCTCTTCTGAACTGGCCATTGAGTTTGGACATGGCTTCTCACCATGCAATCTGTTAAACCCGGGCAAATCAATAAATATTGCTCTTCAAGGAACATCTGCTGTAGTTTGTTCGCTGTTGAAAGAGCTCCTCTCTACTGGACATCCCCGAATTGGTGCAGCTGTCGGCCTCTGTCACTTCTCTCAAGATATCTTCACAGCTTGGCTTTGCGGTATGCTCAAACAAGGGGATTGACTGAGTGGAATCCGCAACTTCACCCCTCATTCGGAAACAAGATCCTTATCTGTTTTTCCCGGAGCCCTCATCTCCAAGGGTGACGCTACATCCCCCGTCCAAGTTTCGCTTCAGGTCTCAGATCCAATCTGTTGAACATTGGATTCTTCAGCTGTCCAGACACACAAGCCAACGGGTATCAAAAGTACAAAGCCTTTCCAACGCTGCGGATTGCCCAAACCAGCGGCTTGCAACGTCCTTGGTAGCTCCCGCGCCTTCAGAAGTTCCCGCCTGGCACAAGGCAAATGGAAAGGGCCCCTCGTATGGGGCTTCACCATTTTAGACAAGTCAACGAAAGCAACGGCAAACAGAACTCATAGAATGCCAGCCGCACAGCGATTGGAAGGTTCTTGCTGAAACCAATGCTGAAACCATGGAAGCGATCGGGATTGTACCCGCTCGAACAGCGGTGTACTGTGGCAACTTGCCAGCCAACTCCAGGTAGATGACGTGGTGCAATCCACTATGGCCAGCGCCGCACCCGTGCCCCGCGCAACCCCCACGCCGCATGCCGTGCTCTCTTTTTGACCAGTTGAGTAACACCCGTTGGGTCTTGCAAATAACGAACATTCGGCAGACCTATGCCCCAAAGCCCCCCGGTGATCATATGCCGCCAGGGGTGGCTTCCAGCCAGCGCACTGAGGCACACGAACAGCCGCCCACGCTGACGGCCGATCTGTTTGAAATATAGAGATTTCGGCGGCTGCTCAGCTGGAAAATGACCTTGATGTACAGCCACATTGCACTTCAGCATGTGTTTCCCGTTTGGGTTCACTGCAAAACTTTCGAAGGAAGCGGCAGAAACAACAAAGAATCAATCTCCGTCTTACGCATTGTGTCAAGCACCTTGGCCTCCAGTCTCCCTCGGAATGCTCGAAGCGGCCTTCCGACCACTGTCGCCTACATGATATGCTCGACACCACCGGCTACTGTCGCCATGCTCTGCCCCAAGAGCAACATTGGTACAGTCGCAGATCCACACATGGATCTGGCGTGCATTCCCAAGCCCAACGCAGACTGGGAATGGCCAGGAAGATGCTGGTTTTCATGTGTAACCTGGATGCTGTGTTTTCTGAGGAGACTGTGACACCCTTCTGCTCGCCACAAGCAGTAGGGTGTATGCTCAATTCTTCCTACCGCCCGGCGTCGGCTCGGCTGAAGCCAAGCCCGGGGTCCCCTGTAGCCGGTGAGTCCCAATTACAAAGCACCGCTGAAGGAGACACAAACCTTTGACATGCTGTCCGGCTCCGTTCTTGGAAGAGCTCGCTTTGTGCCTCCGAAGCAGACAGGCTCCTCTTGCAGAATGCCTCAGCAATTTCTTGGACCTCGATCTGCGGAATGCACCGGCTAAGTTGGTGCTCAAAAGGTATGAGACATATTGCTCTAATGCCAAACAGGGGTGCTTGCACACTCCAGTCACTGCAGTCCGGAAAATTTCGCAGTTGTGCCTAACATTCCGCAGCTTCGAAGTTTACAGCCACGATTTCTGTCCCTCATATGAAGGGCCGCATCTTGCACGCGGGCAGCAGAGCTGCAATGGTGTCTGTGCAAGGGGCCAGAGACGGGAAGCAATCCGTTTTTCCCTTTCCAAGAGAAAACACGATAGGACTTGCTCGAAAGCCACGCCCGCGTCTGGGCGTAGGGAATCGCCAAAACAGCCCGACTCGGGCATGGCCGGAAAAACGGTCTCACTCCCAGTATCTGGCCGCAGCTGGCCACGCATGAATTGCGAAGCAAAGGGATCGGAGGGGTAGAGCTCTGGCCCGCCCCAAGTTTGAACTTTACTGGGCGTTTGATGGCGTTTATCATGATTGCAAAGGGAAACCGCCCTTCGGATAGTACTCCTGGTCATGGACACTGGCCAGAGCCCTGGCGAGCAACAAAAAGGCTCAAGACGTGGTTCTGCGAGGCATTCGGCTCCCAGCGCTCAGTGAATCTACCTCAGGTTCAAAAGGAGTGATTGCCAAACACGCAAGTCCAAGGCTCAGGAGACACAAACAGGACACATCAAGCGACTGGAGAGTTGAGAGCTGGCATGGCTCATCAGGACGTGTCTAGTCCGATCCCTTCTCGACTAAGCGCCAGGCTCCCAGTAGCGATCATCGGACTTGACGATGTCCGACCCGAAGCTAAAGGTACATGCGAAATGCGGATTGGCCGGGCCTCAGTGCCGAGGGCAGGAGCAAGACAAACGGGCTCAATGGGGACGGGGTAAAGCCTGAAGGACTTGCAACCTGTGGTGCAGAAAGCCGAAGAAGCTGGCTTAGCTATAAATTGAGAAGCCGCTTTGGACAGGTGCCAACAAACAATACATCAACACCAAGCCGCCAAACAAAATCAAGCTGCTTGAAGGACCCAAGGCGGACAGATGCAGCCCTTGTCAGATACAGTAGGGGCGTCCTCCTCTCTCACGGTTTCTTCCGTTGACATCATACGCAAGCAAGCACACAAGTATACCCTAAGCAACATCTGACATTCAAGGAGTCTACCCAACAATGCAGGGATCTGCCGATGGCCAGTCACTTCTATAGGTTGAGAAAGTCCCCGACCCATTTGTGGTTGCGAATCCTCGCATCTTTAAGTTTGCCTCGCTTGCTGCTGCTTCTTAGACTTTCCCTACAGGACTAACCCAATGGTGTAAAAGGTCTCAGCTGGATAGCGATTCAGCGATTCCCTGCCTGGAAAGCAGGTTCAGTCCAGGCTCGAAATCGTTTGGGCCGCTTTTCTGAGGCTTCAAAGCCTAACAGAGTGATAGACGATCCTTGACAGGGCATTGCCCCGACACGTTTTGAAGGGCATGTCAAACACACGCTACACACACGCTAGTATGGCATCCAGCCCCAGGTTTCGTTGATCTCCCCAAGAGGGCAACCTCTGGGTTTAAGTCCACCTGGTAGAAAAGCATGCTTTCCTGGAGCAAAGGGTACAGCATGTGTCCCGCATTCTTCGGGGAGCCGTCAAAAAAAGAACTGGATTTTCGGGATCAAAATAAATTCTCGACACCCGCATCAACAACAAAAATACAGGATCAAAAACAAATTATCTCGCCCGAGGGTGTCAAAACGCTGTAATTTACTTCATCTTCAGGCAACAGCGCACGCATTTCACGACTCCAGCTGCAAAATAGACACTTTTCAGTACAAGCGCAGTACACGAAGATAACGGGCTTAGGATTGGTTTAGGGTTGGCTTGGGGTGGGTTTAGGGTTGGCTTGGGGTGGGTTTAGGGTTGGTGAAGGTTTGGTTTAGGGTCTGTTTAGGGTAGTTTTATGGTGGGCTTAGGCTGTTTAGGGCCGGTTTAGTGTCTTGCTTAAGGTTGATTTAGGGTAGGTTTTGGGCAGGTTTAAGGTGGGGTTTAGGGTTGTTTTAGGGATGGTTTAGGCTGGGCTTAGGGTTGGTTTGGGGTGGGTTTAGGCTCTGGTTCAAAAGTTGCGCAGGGTGGATGCCAAGCTTGGTTTGTATGTTGGCTTTGGGTTGGTTGGGGTGGGTGTGGGTTTGGTGTAAGGTCAGAGAGCCCAAGAGACCAGGACACCAGGGATAGGAGACCGGGAGACTAGGAGACTAGGAGACTAGGGGACTAGGAGAGCAGGAGACTAGGGCAGTAGAGGGGACTAGGACACCAAGAGACCAGAAGACTAGGTCTCAATAACTTCTTTTTGTCCCCTAAATAGTTTTTAGTTGATTCCCTAAACAAATGTGTTTTGATGCCCATCTCCATTTCTCGCCTCTCCGTGCTCCGATCCGTTTCTCCAGAGACTCCTCTCGCTTTGGGCAACAGGCCATCGCCCCAATACTTGTCGTCGGTGTGGAACACATCCGAAGTCGCGACCTCGGTGATTCACGCGAGAAATCCTCTGAGAATCAGCCTCCCTCCATTTTTTTGGAGGGGGTGGTTCGGAGGTTTGGTGGATGAATTGGTAAGCCCAAGCACCTTTTTTGGGTGGTGCGGAGGTTTGGTGGTGTTCTGGGGTGGTAAACCCCACAAAGCCCTCTGCAAGGAGACTGGGAAACCCAAGCACTAAAGCAACAACAAATGATAAAGCTAAGGAACCGGATGGCCGGTAACCAGAAAGATGAGCATTCCTGTGAGAACTTTCAGCCGAATCGGTGGTTCGGTGGTGCTCCAGGATGGTAAACTTCATGCTTTACCCTCAAGAACCAGGAGTTCAGATCCGAATCCACATCACCAATCCAACCCAACCAACCTAAGCGATGCCTATTGTTGTGCTGTTTGCCAGACCTGTTCTTTCTGTCTTCAAGAAGAACCAGCCAGGAGAACCAAAGGAATCACGAACAAAGCAAGGTTGCGCCTGGAAGCGAGAAGCGCGCACATATTCAGAGTCAATGTCCATGGACCAAACCAAAGCCGGTCATTCGGTATGGCAAGATCCAGTTGGTTCCAGAAACCAGGACTGACATGTCGCATGTCAACATGCTCCACAATCACATCGGGAAACACAGAGCTCAGATTTCAAGCCCAATGGCATCCCAAGTAGATATAAACAACCATCAGATTAGGGAGGTACAAGGGGCTGGGTAGTTGAGAGACCCTTTCGCGTTCGAGAGCCTTAGGGAACCTCCCCCCCGGACAACCCCCTGTTAGGGATTCCATAATCAGAAGTACGAATGGTCATTGTAGGGAACCTTCACCAGGCAATGGTCTAGGGGACCCGTTCTCTTTCCATCCAAAAAGCTGTTTCTTGGACCAACCAAAATGTCAAATGGAGGCCGAACAGGCTTGTGGGTGGACAAATGAACGGGTCGCCCAAAACATTCAGTGCTACAGCTTCTTGAGGTGTCATCATCTTCGTGCGGCAAAATCACCATTGTGAGGGGTCCCCTGAATAAAGACACGCCTAATATGTTGTACGCGATGGCTACTTAATGGCCTACACGTGGCGCATTTACATGCGCTAGCAACCAATCACAACTTCATGTCGTTGGGCAAGGTCCAACCAATCGACTGATCATTCTTGCCAAGATTTGAAGCTGACCAACAGGTTGCAACCCAACCTGCTGTGGAAAAACGCATGACATTGACCCAAAAGGTGATGTTTCATAGCTTCATCGCTTCATTCCCCAACCCTCCCCTGCCCTCAGCGGGCGGGCTCAGGGCTTGGTTGACGTTGGAAGGGGAGCAACAATTGATTTTTTAGCAGTTAAGTGGGGATTTGCCACTCAACCACAATAAGCAAAACTGTAAAATGTTTCCCAACAACAACCATGAGGGGAGGGGCACCATGTTCCAACCCAGCGACCGGAGGCTCCGCTTGTTCCGAGTGAGTGCCTGACGCCAGGCGCTGGAGCCTCGTCGGAGTGGCCCACGTCGGACTTGACCTTGGCGATCTGCCGAGAGATGCAGGGAATGAGACATGGGGATGATCCCGATTTCATCCAACCAACTGGCTGTTTCCGTTAAGGGACTTCCCATTTCAACCATCCAACTGGTTTCCGCATTGAAACCATCCAACTGGTGGTTTCCGTTCATTCCATTTCTCATTCCCTGCTCACCAGCAAGAACACATGCTTCGAACGAGTGGTTCAAAGGCTGGTTCTGCAACACATTGGAGCTCAGCTGGGCCCTGCCAACACCCAAAAGCCATTTACTGAAAGGGCCAAAAGGCTGTGGGGCATATTTTCCGAAGAGGTTGCGGGGTCCACGCCGGCTCAACGAAACACGGGCGATGGATGTTGGGCAAAAACTACAAATTTTGGACCGATCGACACACTGGGCAAACAACCAGTCATTGCGGCCACGTGTCGAAAACTTTGAAGGTTCCAATTCAATCAATGCGTTCCGTCACCTGAGCGTTTTGCTCCTTGGTGTAGCATGCCTCTGGCCGTCTATGCCCTTCCTTTGCGTCAATCTGAGAGCCTTCTGATGCGGGGCTTCAGAGCACCAACGAAGTACATTGCTGCTTTGCAAGCATCTCTTGGTCAAATATCGTGCCAGGCACGTGGACCTATTGTGTTTTTTGCCTGACAACAAGCATCCATTTCTAAAGTATCCTCTGCACAGAGGGCTCGTTTCGAAAGGCATCTCGGTTTGTCAACAACACGTCTTCTGGCTGAACGACACTGGCACAAATGTTATCAGAGCTCACAATCTGCTCGCCTCGCTGAGGCTGCAGCATTCCATCCGTCAGCTTGGTGCACTATCTTTGGAAGGGTCACGTATGCCTCCGCTCAAAAATCCGGCACCAAAAACATACGAGGTGCTATCGGACACATCTCGATAATTCGCCCACCAATAGGTTTGTCTGATGACTCGCTCACATGTGTTGCTGGGCTCACATGAGTCGCAATCAACACTCGGTACAACAATGGGCGGCCAAGAACCATGTAAAGAACTAAGAAGGCGGATATCCGCAGCTATTTATGGCTGGGATCGTTCCTTACTAACTTTCACTTACCTGAATTAGTTTTGATGCCTCACATGACTCAGGATTGTGCTATCTCTGATCCTCAAAGCTGACCAAGGAAGACTTCGAGCTAAGGCAGTAGTCCAAAACTTTAATTCAGCTGACTCTCGCATTTACTCGTCTGCGGCGATGTTTTGGTTGCTCGCTCGGGGAGAAAATCCATTTCTGCTGCTGCTTGGCGGAGGCAAACCACCAACTCAAAGCCAAGATCTCCCCCTCGCCTCCCACAATTTGTGTGGGGAGGTGACTCCAATCCATTGCCCATTGCCGGCCTTGATGTCCCCATCTGCGCAAAGCGTTGCCATAAAATTGTCCACCGGCTGATTGACGGGAAGCCTCAGCGCTGCTTGACATCGGTGCTGTAGAAACAAAAGTCTTTGCTGGAAGCCTGTCTTACCCTTGGCGTGTCATTGTTGCTCCGTCTTGCCTTGAAGAGAAGTAGATATATCAACTGACAGCACGCACAACCTGGTCACAAACACCAAAGACAATGGTGCTGTGAGAATCTTGAAGCAAATGAAGCTTGGAATTTTGTGCAACGGACTCTGCAAACACAGAAAACATGAGCAAAGGCAAACGGCCGTGGCGGTGATTTATTTTAAGCGTGCCCGCAGCTCACACCAACAAATTTGGGGTGAGACGCCAGTATCACCTGCTGGTTTTCGGGAGACACTTGAAAATCGGAAAATTCATTCGCCTTTAGATTTGATGTAGTCAAACAAAATCAAAGCCATGTGCGGCTCTGACATATTCCTGTTCATCTAGCAGGCTGCACTACGATCATCTTGGTGCTAAACGTTAAAATCTACAAGCGATTTCGACATTCAGTCTCACTGAACATATCAAAGTTCCAACTCGCCTTTGGCAAGCTGACAACTCTTGGCTAAACATGACACACCTTTGAACCGACCATGTGGAAGTTTCTCAAATCAGTGGACCAGCTTTTGGTTGGTATTCAAAGGGAAACCAAGAGCCTTTTAGTGGACCCCCTATGTTGAAAAACATCCACGACACCAAGAACTTTGCTACATGCCTGCCAGGCGTAGCCATGCTGTATTGTTTGGATCGACTCCGAAGGCCCGCGCTTGGACAGCAACTTGCGCGCACCTTCAGGCCAAACCAGGTACCTGGAGACCGCATCCCCCTTCCGAACGAGTGGATTGGCCCAAGGGTCCGAACTTTTGGATGCCATGGGCCAAACCCAAAAGCTAGAAAGTGCAGGAACTCGGGAAGTGAGCATCTGATAGCAACTTGGTCTTCCTTTTTATATAAGACGATATCCTAGTGCTATGCGGGACATGCGGGACGTGCCAAATGAGAGCTCAGGTGTGTCAAGCCTCGCTCAGCTGCGTCTCTTCGGTTGGACCCTTTTGAAGCGCGGCCATGATTCGAGGGATTTCTTGCCATATCCAGAAGTGTGCAACGTATGCATTCATTGTCTGGCAACCGAAGCCTTACTGTCCCTGTGTTCTCTCCCTCTCCTGTCCCCTTCTCTCTCCTTCTCTGTTGCCGTCCCTTCTGGCAGTCTCGGAGCACGCGACTGTGGTCCATACATATTCTGCCTGGCATCTCACTCCGTTCAGCTGAAAAGAAATCCAGCTTCGATACAAGAAAGAGCGGCTGTATGAAGGGCACAGCAAATCTCTCACCAGGCGCTCAAAAGCCGCTAAACCTGCTTTCAAATGACAAGAGGCATGAGGCTCATGCAGCAACAGTCCGAACCAAGCTCTGACATTAAATTATCCTTATCAAAAACACCACAAATATATCACTCTCGCACCTCATCTGGAACTTCCCTCGGATGGGTTTATCTAAGCAACTGAAAGGATTGCACCTGCCTCTGCGACGTTCTTGGACACGTGCCTTCGCCACTCAGCAGCCTGGAATCGACAACAAACAAGCGACACACGATGCACAAGTAAATGAGTACCGGATGAGCGGGTGGATGGGTCCCTCATGCCAGACCTCCAAGACGCCAGATCACACCATAAAGGAGCTAGCCGGAGGGATAAACCCAGGGTGGTAGGAGGCATTCACAGCTTACAGTGGCACTCAATTTCTTCAAGTGCAACTCAGTTGGCCGTAGAGCCTCGGTCAGATTGCCACGCAACCGCTGATCCTTGGAACAAAAATAGCCTCTGCTCGAGGATATTTCGTACCAGCTTGCCCGGCAACTTGATTCCGCCTTTGCTGCTGTCCAAACATGTGAGCACCTGGTCAAGCCTCATGCACACGTTCTGTCCATGTCCAGCTTTCCAAAGAGCTGATCGCCGGAAAGGTCTGAAGCGCTGAACCGACTCCTTCCAAATACTTCACCAACTCCAAGGCCACGCCACAAGGGCCTACACCGTCGGTGGCAGCTTGGTACGATTGAATGGAGTGCCGGTGCTGACAATCAACACTTGAAGTGCTAGGCTGGACAACACGTTGAACTTGGACAAACACTGGGTGTGGCTCAAAATTAAACAGCCAAGGTTTTCTCTTGGTTTCCATGTACCAATGTGCCACCTTGGGTACCGTTTTTGAGCATGGGAAACGAGTCCTGACCCTTCCGGCCTGAGAGTAGCCCAGGTAGAGCACATCGGCATCTCTTGGCAACGACGTGAGGGCCTGAGACAAAACCTGGCGCGCCCCCCAATGCCCCAAGACCATCCTAGAGGACACTCCTATTTGGAGACCCCATTGTGGGTCCACGTTCATTTGCAGGTGGGGGAATTCGGAGGAGAAAAGGTTCCCGATGAAAGGAAAGGTTCAAGCTGGTGCCACCGGGTTGGTCGCTATGATTGGGCCTTTTCCACCCGTTGAATACGTCCCCCTCCCAAGAAGAAACGTGAATGGAGTCTCCCAAGCCCAACAAGCACACCATCTATTCATCTTCAAGCAGTATTTTGTGCTGAAGCGTACGAACGGCACCTGCTTCAGCCAGGCCCATATGGCGTTACGCCGCGTGAAGCATATGCGCCACCGGCAGTCTTTCTGACATGAACATTGAACTTGGGCGGACTGCGAAGGTCGATGCCTCTCTGAACTCCTTGGTTGGTACCGCGTCATCTTCCATGACCTCGGCGGACCAAAAGCGGTCCACTTTTTCGTCCAAACAAACAGATCACAAGTCCATCCCCTTCTAGCCCGTCTACGTCTCCGATAAGGGGCGTTGCTCCTCTCTCTCTTTCCTTCCATTTGCTTGAGCCACATGGAAAGAAAAGAAACATCTGTCCAGTAGTGATAGATTCCTTTTCAAGCCAAGGGAACATCACAATTCTTCATTTCAGCAAATGAAAGCTTCCAGGCATGGTCAACTCCTTGACCATGCCCATGCCCTTCTTCTGATCCCAGGCGTGTAAGTCCCACCGGGATCTTCCTTGAAATCTCACGCAAGTTGTGCTGCATGTCCAAGACCCAAGAGAGGCAAGCGGGTGCCAGCAGATCCAGGTGATTTCAGGTGCAGGTTTGGCCCTTTCAAGAGACAAACGGCAGTGGGTGCACTGGACATCTGGTTTCATGGCCACCAATTATCAAGCGTTGTCGTGAATCTGCCCAGATTTTTTTTCCAGCTTCCGATGGGCCTCCGGGAGCGGCATTTTTTCCACACGTCCGGCTGCTTTCACCCGGGAATCCGTCATCGGTGAGAGCCAACTGCCCGGGGAGCCCGGCCAGCATAGGCCGCTCTGCACCTAGCGAAAGCAAAAGAGTTGCCGCTCACCATGATGGCCGTATCACATCTGAGTCCACGGGATATATCTCTTATGGACCAAAAGGACACCTACTATGTGGAGCGAGCATCCGTTTGAACATATATGTCAATGTCCCGCAAGCTTTTTTGACAGTTCAGGTTCTTTGAACGGCAGTACACCAGGCTCGTCACACGTCTGGGATACGAAATGCAAAACCGTTGCTTGAGTGACTGTTCCTGCTGCTCATCGCACTTGGCCATGTAATTGGGACGCACTCGCCCGGCTGCGTTTGTCATTCTCGAAAAACCTCCCTCGCTTTTCCGCGGATTGGGGCTCTGATGTATTCTGAAGTGGTCTCTCCGCTTGCTGTTGGGTAAATCACCCACCACCTTTCATGGGAGGGCGCGGCCACCTGGCTGGGGAATCATAGCAAGGTCAGCATAATTTCCTGGGGTGGAAGACCCAGACCCTCTAGTACACACCCCAGAAATGGTTGGGGTCTCAAAATCTGGCTGTTTGAGGGCCCAAAATAAATCGGGAGCGTCTGGGTACAGATAGAACCAACAGTCAGTCATGGGCCCAGCTCCAACTGAATAGCTCTCTTTTGTTTGTTTTGTGAATGATTCACCAAGGGAAGGCGCCTGATATACATGGGGGGTGGTCAATGTACCGTTCGGCCCCCAAACGACCGAATGTGCCCATTTAGTGGTTGACATATCATCTTGGGTGGCGGTGTTCCAACCAATGGCCCTCTCATGTACCCTCCCGCCAATTCACGGAACCTGACAGGAGGTCCTGTTAGAAGGGAAATGGTCCAAACCAGGACCCCCCTGTCAGGTTCTATGTTAATTGGTGGGAGAGGTCATCGGACCCTTTGAGCAACCTCATCCTAAGGCTGACACTTTCGCAGTAACGCCAGGCCCGGATGTGGGACATCGCCTTGGCCGAAGTCGACACATGCAACCAAAACTATGACTTGGTCCAGCTCGGCTTATTGCTTTCGTGCTTTAACAGGGTTTAGATTGGATTAAACGCTAGCCGTAGGCGGGGTTTAGGACTGGCTTAAGGAAAAGGGTTGCCCATCATTGCACTTCAAGCTGCGTTTTCCAGAAAATGGCTTGAATGAGACAACTCCTATACAACTGCTTGCCATTTGCCCTGACCCGGATTTGCGTATTCAAAATCCGTGTATCCAACATACGAAAAAGAACAGTTGGGGTTGTGAAAAAACCCCGTGTCCCCGCAAACGTGTTATCGTTCTTTTTCACTCTTATCGCTTTGCAGGGGTTTCACTCAGTAGCGCGAGTCTAGCATGCGAACTGCACTTCCGCAGCTATCGCAACTTTGTAGCACAAGTCTAGTAATTACGCGAAGTGCACTTCCGCAGCTCCAGCTCGGAAATCGCAACTTTGTAATACGCACTTCCGCATCCAGCTTCGGAAATCGCAACTTTGTAGTACAAGTCTAGTACGAGAAGTACATTTCCGCAGCTCGGAAATTGCAAATTTGTAGCACAAGTCTATCCAGTACGCGAAATACATCTCCGCAGCTCGGAAATCGCAACTTTCTAGTACAAGTCTAGTACATGAAGTACACTTCCGCAGCTCCAGCTCGGACATCGCAACTGTGTAGTACATTTCGGCAGCTCCAGCTCGGAAATCGCAGCTTTGTGGTACACGTCTAGCACGTGAAGTACACTTCGGCAGCTCCAGCTCGGAAATCGCAACTTTGTAGTACAAATCTAGTACGCGAGGTACACCTCTGCAGCTCCAGCTCGGCAGTCACAATTATGTAGTACAAGTCTAGTATGCAAAGTACACTTCCGCAGCTCCAGCTCAAAAATCACAACTTTGCACAGCTGCAGCTTGGAAACCGTGACCGACGCCCTGTTATCGTTTTTTTTTGGTTTTAATCGTTTTGAGGGGTGTTGGAAGCAAGAACTATTCAGGGGCACGTCCCTTCATAATTCTTAGGCGCGGGGCTGTTTCACAATCCCAGTTGGGGCTGCAAAACCATGCTCCCTCCCCCCCCCCCCCGACCCCGCCGGCCATCCCGATGAAGCATCAACCGACCAACGAGGTCCCTGCGCAACCCCTCTCGCCAGCGCTCATGTCCAGCTCACGGACCACGTAGGTGTGCAGGTCATCCCAGCCTTCACGCCAGATGGCCACATGGCGAAAGCGCAAAACCCATTGATCTTGGCTCTGGTTGTAAAACTTTGTGAAGGCCTACCCATGAAACCAGGTACAGCACCAAACTGGCCACTAGGGGTTTTGGGGACCACCTTTCAGGGCTGGAAAAACACGCCACAGTCCTTCTACCCAGGCAAGGCTCGGTACTGGCATGCTGCCATGTTCTCTTGTCCACGCGTAAGTGGCCCTATGGTCTTCTTGAGGACCACCCCAGAAACTTGCCAACCAGTGCTGAAGCTGAGACATTCTACACTGACCTCACCCCCAGGAAACAAGGCACATGCCCAAGGACCTATCAGACCAACTATATGTCAAAGCATATGATTGGTGAAACCTGTCTGCTGGCCCAAGGGCCAGCATGCTTGTGAGCAATGTAATATCTTGTGGTTAAATTTGGCTTGGCGCAATCTGTCCACAAGATGGTTGATCAAACACCTTGTCCTGTGGCAGGTGTGTATTGCTGGTTGTGAATGTGGACTCCGGTTTCTTGCTTTGCTAGGAAATGTTACATGCCAGCCCAAAACACAAATGGCACAAGCTGTTCACCCTGGTAAAGCTTGTATCTACCTGCCATCCTCTAGTACCTGCGTGTTGGCGCGGAAGTGCCAACATCTAAGGGTGGAAGTACATATTCTTCATACCCCTTGGCTTCGCTGGTTCCCATCCCACTTTATGAGGGGTATACAGATGCTCCTTTTGGGTAGTGGGGCATGAACATCTGCCCAAAGGGTATCACAAAGGGGTACAAAGCCCCAAACAGCACGCAGTTGCTTCTTCATATCGCAATCGTCAGCTCGAAGCTGTCGACACAACAATCCCCTCGCGTCCGTGCACATGGACAGGGGAAGGCAGGAAAACGACATTGGCCAGTAGCGACTTTCTATTGCGGTTGGGTGGCCATCCACGTGCAGGAACAAGGTATTCAAGGAGCTTCCAGGTTTCCCGCGCTGCGCATCTTCCAGAGAATGCCATGCCATGCACTCCATGGATGGCTAAAACTGGGCCCATCGTCGCGCCTTTTCTGCGGGATCGGATCTTCTGGTAGACCACGTTGCGACCAGTGTGCCAGCGGTGAGTCACCTCATCCGCGCCGATCGAGTCCAACCTCCCATCGCTGGCCCGCATTCGTTCGTACCTATCCAGGGATTCGCAGCTGACGCATCGTCAAACCCATCTGCAGATAGGGCACTCTTTTTGGCCTGCAAAATTACATGGTGACGATTAAGTCCATTTTTTAGGGTCGCCATTCATCCTTGCCTCTTTTTGGCCAATCCCGAAAAAGTCGACAATGCCCTTTAGAGCCTCTTGCCGAGCAGAAGCCCCCCCCCAAAAAAAATCGAAACTCATATCCATCAGGTCGTTTTAGTGCCCATAATCTACCGCTCCAATGGGTCGCCGGTCTCTAGGCGTGGGGTTTGCGAAGCATGGCGCACTCCATGGAGTGCACATCCAAGCGCTTGCCGCACTCAGCTAGGCGATCCGGTCCTCAGATGATTTTTTTCCCCGGAAGTCGGCCTGAGGCTCTCAAAGTTGAGGCATCTTTGGAACAAACTGCCAGGGCCCATCCAAAAGCTTGCTCATTTCGAACCACGCATACAATCACACCTTTTTTTTTGGGACGAGCGGAGCCCAAAGAAGGCCCATGGTTCGGAGGCCTGAGCTCAGCACTTCTGTCCAAGTTAATGACCACGGCCTGGCAAAAGCCAGGGATCCCTGCCGAAGACCAAGCAGCAGGTTCCTTTGAATGTCCCCGTCCCTTTGTTCTCGGGTCGGACATCCCTGCTTGGAAGACAAGCGGATGCCTCAAAGAGAAGGGTGAGTTCCAGAAAAGCCAGAGAAGACATGAAATAGCGAGGAGAGGAGTCGTCTATCGCACAACTCCCTATGCCGAGCGAGGTGCCAATGATTATTATTGTTTCAGTCTTCTTTGCCAGGGAGGTTGCATCGTCGTGTCCAGGAAAGTCTTGTTTTCTAGGAGGCTGCTGCAAATTGAGACGTGCACTTTGAATATCTGTGAATGATGACTGTAGGCCGACCATTTGCATATGCAGCCTCCGCTCAGCCTCATGATTTGCCATCTAGCTGTCACTGGCGCACCATCATTGATCAATAAACCCTTCTGCTCTTGTTTAAGTCTTGACCTTTCGAATGTCTGAATGTCTCCCTGAGTAGACGGGGCAAGCAAGTTTGAACTTGTCATTTATCACCAACATGGTCTGCCCAAAGAAACGGTCCATGAACTCAGGGAGTGAGATGTAGACGCATGTTTGACCTGCGGTAGGTCCCGTTCCGCCTTGACGTCACGCAGATCTGTCGAGGACTTGGGATCAGCCACCTTGGCTGTAGGTCTGAGACTTCCAAAGAAGGCATTGTGCAAAGGACAGGTAGGTACTTTGCTTCTCCATATGGGTATGTCTATTTTTTGACCTACCCCCCCCCCCCCCCCCCCACCATAAATACTTTCCCTTTAGTGTCCCTTCAAAATAGCCCCCAAAAAACAGGTAGCCACCCATACTGTTCTCGCGTGAATAAGGTGCACCCCTGCATTCGAACCCAAAAACCTGCAGGATTTGACAGCTGCACGAGAGACAACTCCGGCACGTGGCACTTGCCAGGCGGCAATGGGCTTCGGCTCTCCTAAGTCGACAGAAAGTCGAAAGTGAGGGAGGTGTTGAAACATGGATTCGACCAAACCAAGACTTGAGGGACACGACTCAGACTGTTTTCGTTCTTTTGTTTTTGCGGGATCGTTTGAAGTTTGCCGCCTTCAGCTTTCAGCACGTTGCAAAAAAACCCGGGTAAAACAGCTGACGAGGCTACGGAGGCAACTTTGGCTTCAAAACGCACGTGGATGTCCCAAGTCTCGAGAACGCCCGTTGAATGTGCAATGAATCAAAGGCTTCCCCCAGCGACGTCCGTAACCAAACCCCAAAGAAGAATATGACAGTCAAGCCTGAATAAGGGCTTGTTTACCCGGTTTTTCTTTTTTTTACTCTGATGCTTGGCTTATCCTCAAGGCGTATGTTCCAGGGGCCTGGTGGTGCAATCCTCGAAAGAAGTTGGGGGTACTGTGCACCAAGCCTTTGTTCGTAGAAAGTTGGGCGTTGTGGCTTTTGGAAGCGGCCTGGAAAGCATCCAACCATATCCTTCAGTTGTCAAACGGTGCGCACCGTGTACCACCTAAAATGAACCAACGTCTCACGAATCAGTGAAGAGCTCTGGATTTGTTAATTCATCTGCTAAGTGCTCAGTTCATGACCTCTGTGTTCATGTGTTCTAACGAACAATGAGACGTAGGAGCAGCAACTACCCCTTTTCATAATCTGAACACTCTTGGACAAACACTTACGGTATATGGCCGTGGGTCAAAACCAATGGGATACCATTTGGGGGGGTTTTCGGTGCACCACCCATTTTAGAACGTATTCTAGTGGGGATTGGAATGTTCACTTGGGGTATGATTTGGCTTTTGACCCATGGCCATATGTTTGTGGTCAAAAATATTTGCCAAACATGGAACCCTGGTAAATGGAACCAAGGACTAAAACCTGCGGTCCCCCGGTGCATTAATTTTGACCCATACCCATTATGCTTGTGCACGTGGAGCAGCTCATCAAGGACAAGCATCCCTTTGCTGATCGCTTGGAGATCGAGAAGAAACGCAACAAACCCATCGAAAACCCATGAGTTGCAATAGTTCACTTAAAGCCTTAAAGCTTAACTCAATCGGTCATGCAATGTTACCTTCAAAACTCTAGCGGTTTGTACAGCGCAATTGTCATCCATGCACTCGCTTATTTGTCAAGCTCCTTTCTGTATTCAACCTGTTGGCATAGATCGCAACGGGTCAGGGTGCTTGATCAAATTCCAGAATATCGATATATGTGCTGCATCGTGTAATCCAATTTCTACAAGAGTTTCAGACCCTTGTCCCTCTCTGCGCAAACTGCGAGACTGTGTTTGGTGGGGGGTCATGGACTGCTTTGCACAAGGCCCAAGTCATTCTAAACCTGAAAGGAGGTCCACACACTCGCGCCAGTCTGCCGAGTGGCGCGTCACGGGGAAGTCATGCTCCCCGCATGGCTTTCCGTCGAAGTCACGCTTGATGCCACGATGCGCCGCAGGGCTCGGATATCCAGAGCCTTGCCGCCGTGCGGTGAAGCAACAGGCCATCTTGCAAAAAAGTGCGCAAGAGTATCCCCAAGTGGCCTCAACTTACAAGCCATCTATCGCCCATTTCATAGACCTACCCACAAGCCAGGGTCAGGGCATCCAATTCAAACGCCTCGCAGAATCTTCTTAGAACCATAGAAATCCTCCTCGAGGTTTTACGGTCACAGTGACTCGCTGGCCGCCCTTCGGAAACGATCGGCCCCAAAAAGGTTGACATGCTGTGAGTGTCTTTTTCAACCCATCCAAAGAATGTCCCAAAATCGTGACATTATGCTCATGTTCATAGGTGCCCTTATGGAAAAAAATAGACGGCCCCGGCAAATGGAATAAAACCAATCTAAACCAGGGCTATCTAGTTCCAACCAAACTAAACTATAAAGGACACCTAATTACGCTCATGTTCTGGCGGGTGTTGCGCGCGTTTCGCAAAGCAACCTGGCTTTTGACTGATGCTTCAGCTAGAAATCACATCTGATCAGCAATGCTTGGAGGGTTGTGAACACCACTCTAGCTGCATGAACTGCAGGGGTTCTTATCAGAGACCTGCCTTTCTTTGCAATAAGATCTGGGGACAATGTGTGAATCACCCTGCTTGAAGCCTCGGGGCACCACGCTTAAAGCCTACAGCCTAGGATCTCAGCTCAAAGATCTCACAGATCTCTCTGCGCAACAGGATCTTCAGAAATTAAAGGCAGGATACTTCCCCAAGCCAAAGGAGGCGCCAACAGAAAACTGCTTTGACCTGTTGCACAAAAAAGGGCACCCAGCGGCTCCCATGAGGTTAGGGGCCCAAACTCCAAAGAGACAACCCGACTGCCGGCAAACTGCAAAATGGCGATCATGTGCCTCTTTAACAAATCTGGGGGCGTTCGCGCCGCCCCTGGCCCTTGCTCTCCTGATGCTGCTGAGATTAAACAACTAGCATGAAGTTGGCTGGCTCCAGCCTTCAAACCAGGAAAAATCAGCCAATCAGGCAACCATCGCACACAAACCTCTTTCTGCCCAACTTCTGAAACGGGTACATCTCGGCATTCCCTCAAATCGGTGGGTTTTGGACCCTGCCCCAAACACTGGCAGTCACCACAATTTGAAAGACTGTAGTGGTTGATCCAAAAAACATCCTCCATGTCTTAAACCCCCCCAAAACATGGTCAGCTTCATACTAGTTGTCCCTTTAAAAAGCTTTCCTCGAAAAACACACCCACACAAAAAAAGGCAGCTTCATGCTGGTGTCCCTTTCAAACGGTTTCCTCCAAAACACGAAGCCCTTTGGGGCCGCCCAATCCGTTGCCTTTTCGGTTTCCTTGCTCATCTCGCCTCCGGCAGCCTCCGGCGAGGAGGGCGTGGAGCCTCGGCGACGCTGGCGGCGAACCTGGCCCGAGGGTGGCTTCGCATCCATTTGCTTCTGCGCCCGGGCAAAAACCAAAATATTTCCAGTAGTGATAGATTCCCTCTAACTTCAACAGGGGAAAATATGTCCAGTACCAGGACCCCCCAATGGCTGGCAAATAGCCCCAAAACAGCCATTGGGAGGTCATTCCACAGGCAATTTGCCAGCCATGGGGGGGTGCTGGTAGTGATAGATTCCCTCTAACTTCAACAGGGGAAACAACAAATATTCATTTCAGAAAATGGAAATTATTATTGGCCCTTCGAGGGGAAGGCAACGTAACATGTGGGTCTGTCTTTTTTGAGGGTAGTACCCGTTTGGGGGATTGAGCTTTCACAGGCCTCTCAGAATGACGGCTAGCCCAAATCGGAGCTTAGGTATTTGGGTGAGTCTCTGTTTAAGGCTTGAACTCCCCAAAATGTTGGGATTTTCCCTTTGGCTTCCCTTTAAAGCCAACAAAACGGGGTTTTCCCCAAAACATGACGAGCCACCCATTTGCAGATGGTGAGATTAGTCAGGAATCGGTTGGCCTCCACGCATGGAGTTGCTCAACACCCTTGGAACATGAATTCGGTGTCTTGATAGCAACATCTCTAAAGGAATATGCTCACACTCGGGACTAGGCAAATGGTAAACCACCTTGCTGTTGCTCTTTCAAGTGCTCCCTAGCTTGACACAGCCACACACACATGCCTTTTAATTTTCAACTACGGTGCAAGTCGAGGCCAAGACCATTACTGCTCTTTGTCAGACGTCTGCGCAAATGCTTTTGCACACAGAACGAAAAACAAACAACAAGCAATATGGGCCTGAGCAAGGAGTTGCCTCTGTCCAGGTTTTGCCACCACTTGAATTTTCAAGTAGAAGCAACAGCATGATTTGTATGACCTCGTGACAGTGTCGCTGCTGTCCCCCTAAAAGCGACATCCTGGCACATCTGGTCAGCGCGTACCAACGCAAAGCCTGGTAGCTAGCACCCGCTCGCGCCTTCTGAGTCTTGCGAACCTTGGAGCAGTAGACATGACCTGGCCAATGTCCGCTCAATGGGCTCAGGAGGCTCAGAGTCTGTACTTTCAATCAACTGATGCTGACACGGGTCCAACAGACGAAGTGCCCTTCCCTTGACTCAGTGTGTTGTCCCTTCCACTGGATTCAATGAAGAACCCATCTCAAAAGATCTCAGGCGCTCAGCGCGCATTCAGCTCTACCTCTCGCAGCACTTCCGCCAATTTTGTTTTGCGAGCCACGCTTTTCGAGCTACGGGAGCCATCGGGAGACCATGCGCAAAACCAGGTTCTTGATACAGCGCTTGGGGTCGACAGCTTCGCAAGCGGGTCCCACCCTTTCAGTGGAACTTGCGACGCGGACAAACTTTGTATCCACGCTGGAGGTGCTCTGCTTCAGACCGGGGCGGTTTCACTTGACCCTGCCAAGCAAACATGTGCCACTGAACTTGTATCCCTTTTGAACATATACCATAACTACACAGATGCGCGGTCTGAAGCAAAGAGCCAGCATATACTCGGTAGCTGGAATCACAAGAATCTGTTGGAGGCACCAAAAGGTTAACCTATGACGTGGTCAAATTCGCCATGCGGAGAAAGGTGCTGATCATGTTCTTGCAATTTGTTCTGAAAGTGCTCGTTTTCAATTCAACTTCCTGTTCTGCAGCTCGGGCCCGGCCTCTTTGAGACCTTAGAATGAGGGGCCATCGAAGCTTCCCAACTTCTCCATGACCAACTTGCGTTTTCGAGCAACAGTCTCAGAGATCCATTAGTCCAGTCGATAATATCCGCTTTCGGGTTCGTAACCATACCCGTGCATCACCAGATATCTATCCTGGCACATGTCAGACCTCGTGTTTTCAATTGTGCTTTGTCGCCTCCAAATGACCGGGTTTTGTGCTGGACTCAGTCCTCCTTGCGCCGCCGGCAGCAGCGCCACCCGACTGCCTTAGCCTCCTCCCTGTCCGGGACGTCAGCAGGACAAGTTGGCGGCCTAAGGTGGTGTTGCTTCTACTTAAAGGGACAGGGTACTTAGTAAGTGGTTAGTAAGCCTGGTTTTAACCCACTTAGGATAATTATAACCATGGTAAGTGGGGTATAATCATGGTTATTACCCACGTACTAAGCACAATGCCCCTTTAAGCGGTGACTTGCATACTGTACTTTGGAAGGCAATGACTGTCCCGAAGCACTGACCAAACACTGAACAAACACTCACTTCTTGAACAACAGTATGTTTGCTTGTACAGCCACTAATCATTTTGCCAGGCAATGCAGTTTCTGGAAGCTTGCGACTTGAGGTATATGCACATTGATCTGTTGTGCGCCAGGTGAGAGCGATGCGTTGACATATCACGCATGTGGAAGTCGTGTTTGTTGTACAGAATGTCCTGTAGAGGGTGAAAGCTGTGCGGCTTTGTGGCACTCACGGGGCAAAGTAGCTGCAAGGCACTCTTTGCTGAAAACGAAGCATTCGACTGGGCGAGACCATCAGGCAGCTGCAGTCTTTCTCAACATGTAGCTTTGAACAAATCTCGTACATCTGTGCGAGCAGTTGATTTCAGGAAGACTGATTGGTCAACACATGGGACACCTGATCATGATTTCGAGTAATTTCTCTCACCCCCACTTTTAACCACTCATCAACAATCTGCCTTGGTTACGATGTATCATTTCATATCATATCAATCTACTGGTATCATGGTGCGGTATCAAGGGGACGTTGACAACTACACAGCATTAAACACCCAACCGTCGCACATCTTAACTCATTCTTCACCCAGCTTCGCCAGAAGGAATTGATGGGAGTCTTGGTGGTTCACTTCTTGAAGGTAATACCTTTCTCTGACATTGGGTTGAGACTGCTGATGCGTCGTGCCACTCTTCATTAATCGCAGATGCATATGTCTATAAGTCTGTGCAGGCACAACTTTCCTTCAGCCATGGCATTCATTCAGACTCATGCTCAACAGCCAAGCGAGCGTACAATTTTTTAGGGCATCCCTAAAAACGGTGGGTTTTCCTTTTTGTTCGCCTCAAACAATCAGACAGGCCCAAGTGCCATGCTGAAATTGATGGGTCCATGGTGTGTCATGCCTCCCATCGGAACCGCCGAGCAACTGTGTCTTCGGCTTGAAGGCGGGGCCGACTCGCTTCGCCTTCTTTTTCAGCTCCTCCACCTCGATCCTCGGCCAAACGGAAAAGCCACCAGCCACAAGCGGTTGGTGGACAAGAAATCTCCACCAGACTTCTGTTTTATGTCCACCATAGGTGACCTGTTTTGAAACCCAGGCACATTTACTTCAACATTTACTTGGATTCCTATGCGAGAGCCTCAAGCTTACTGCTAAGGACATCCCTGAAACCAATGGACGCCGAACACCCGGCTTACGATGGTCTTCAAGGGAAACCGAGTTTGAAACTAAAAAGCCGCTTCGTCTTTGGCGAAACGCCAAATGAAACACTATAAAACACCACGAGACACAATGAAAACACCCACCAAAAGCGCCTGGCCATTGATTCACGGCTTTGAGGATGGAAAGCCGTGAGAAGTTTCGGCTGACCGAGCGGCTCCCGCAGCATGGCCACAGCTGCAGGATTCTTGGGCTCCTTGCGCAACATGGCGACATGCATTACGCGTAGCGGACGTCTTGGGAACTGAAGAAAACACTTTTTAAGGGACACCCCATTTTGGTATTCGTTGAAAAGGGTTGTCCAAAAAAACGCAGACCCCGATCCTGCGCTAGGAACTCCTCCAGCACGCTGCGCGCCTCCCCCGGGCAGCGCAGCGCCCACACCGCCTTGGCCTTTCGCCAGAGCGCCTGCGGATCTCATGCACCCAAACGGGACCCAGTGATTTGCGTTTGGTTTCACAGCTTGCAAGAAGGGGCGCCCTATGAGAGAGACCTGGTCAAACTGACGGTCAAACTGGAGTGTTCAAGAGGGGAGGACCCCAAAAATTAATCAGTGTGATGCTCAGCTACTACGATTTGGGAAACCACTACAACCCGAGAAGCCACTACTAGTACTCAAGGACTTTTTGCACAACCCACTCAACAAATGGAAGATGCCATTTTTCTTGGGACCCGCTTTGTGACCCAAACTTCGATCTTACATTGGGACCAACTCTTTTTGAAGAAGGCTCACGTGTCACCTGTTGGTGGCCGATGCCTCCGCTCAACCTTGACATCATGGGCCTGTAAGGTCGGTGCCCGATGAACCAAAGGGTACATGCAATAACGCTTCTCCACACTTCTTCGATACCCCCAAACTGAAAAGGGGCAAATGCTTTTAACCCCCGTTGCTTGAACATCTTACTTAGGGTACCAAGCATGGTCCGGCGATTGGAGTCGCAACAAGGCGCCTTGGGGTTGCCCGGGTCGATCTCCAGCGCCGCCTCGCAGTGCAGATTCGCCTCTTCGAAGCACCGGAGCTGCAGCAAGGCCTGCGCCACGTTCAGCCGCAGCACCAGGTCCAGCTCCTGAGGTCCCAGGTGGTCCGAGCAAAGGTTCAGGAGCTTGGGGGGACAAACATAATCATAAATGGGGGAGGACAAACAACCCCAGGTTCATGGAAATTGCGAGGTTAGGGGGACAAACAGAACCCCACCATGGACCCCCTTCCGGGGAAACCCGAACTGGTGAGAGGGGGGAGTAACCTTGCTAGCCCCTTAACTTATCCTTGGCTCTCCCCCCCAAAGGTCTCCCTGCGATTTCATGACATGTCCAAGCAAAACCCGAGGAGGTTTGGGGAACAACTTGCTGGTGGGGGTGGGTCGAAAATGACCTTCCGGGTGTTGGGAATGAAACGGAAGGGGATTCCCTCAAAGGAAACCACAGGGGATGGTTTATAGGTGTCATTCCATTTCTCATTCCCTGCTGAGAACCAGCGATACAAACATAACCATGAGACAGTGCGGGAAGCCGCCCTTTTGATTGTGACTCGGCTGTCGATCAAAGGGAGCCAGCCGCTAATACGCCAAACCTGTGTGCACAGTCCCGATGCGCCAATGTGGCCAGTAAAGAATTTGTTGCATTCACACATACATATTATATATATATATAGGTAAACTACTAAAAGTTTGCATTGACCATACCCTTCCAACACCATGCCAAATGACGGATTATGTCATCGTTTACGCAATATGAGTGAATGCAGGGTGCCTGAATTGCCACCCAGACGTACAATGACATCCCTGGCACATGTCAATTGACAGTCCACGAACCCACGTGTGTCCAAACACACACTCAGATCCGTGAAGCAATGCGCAGTCAGGGCGCTTCAGCCTGGTACTTCTTTTTTACAGCTAAAGATTTGGCGAAGGACGGCTTGGCAACAACCTCACAATGTTCCATACGGTCAATACACCCAACAAGAACCAGGAAGTCCCAGAAGTTGTGAAAGGAGGACAGTCCAAAAGTTGAGAGACAATCCAGTTGAGGACAATACAGTTAAGGACAATCCAGTGGAGAAAGGGCAATCTTCCAAGCAAACCGAGGCTCATTCACCGCATCTTCCGAAGGCCCGACGTCACTCTCCGCGTGCGCGCGCAGATTCCGGAGCCGGTGGAGGGCGAGAATGCCCTGACCTGGCCGACACCCGACTCGTCAATACAGGTTTACTCAGCAGGAAGGAGCTGGAAAAGAAGGATATCCTTTTGGAGCCGCTAAGAATAGAGACATTTGAAACCCAAAAGGGTCAAAAGTCAAAACAACTGAGTTTAATATGGGTTTGTCTTCTAATGCTTGCGTCCTGAGTGGGATGTGTAGAGAAGTGCTTGGATGCCCAGAGTTACTGATGGAGCTAAACAATTCGCATGATCCCCAGCCAGGGATGGTCAACGTACTAACTCTAGACCATCATACATATGAATTTGAGTTGGCGTTGTTGTTCCACGATCACGGTGCAATTGAACTATGGATATGCTCGTTCCAGCAAACAAACAACCACCAAACCTTCCACGTACACATGTGGCATCACACGCACCGGCGCTGCATCTTGCTTGGACCCGTTGCTCCCTCTCCAAGGCCAAATGCCGGAAGAAAAAGGGCAAACGCCATTTCGAGGTCGAGTCGGTCACTTTTCGTGGGGGCCAACTGGGTTTAGAAGTTGATCATTTTCACAGTGGAAACAACTAGAACAACATGGCACAACACAAAACAAAAACACATCAAAGCAAACAACAAGAAACACAATAAATCACGCCCACATGCAACACACAAACACAAACAAAAACACAAAACAGGCAACAAAGATAAAACCCACACACACACACAACAAACTAAAAAGCAAACAACAGAAACCCAAACACCACTCTTCCGCAGCAAAATAGAACATGGAAACCAGTTTCTGGGGTGCCTAAAAATGGATCAAAACAGGGAAACCAAAACTTCAAAAAGGTCGATTTGCTTTGGGCAAGAGGAGTTTCTACGGCGCTGGTTGGGTGGGCATTGGTGACCTAAACTGGAAGGATCGATGGGCTTCCCTGGTAAATGGTCAATCTAAACGAGTGGAGCCCATCTATTGCGAACCAAACTCAAAAGGCCATCTCTGGTTCCAACCTGGGCATGGGTCAAAATGCAACCACCAGGATATGGACTGAAGGTGTTTCTCCTTTCCAGTTACCGGGCTTCCATTTTCTCCCTCCCACCAATTAACACGGAACCTGACGTTCGGGGGTCCCTTCAAAAAGAAAACGGTCCACTTCCGGACCCCCACGAACGTCAGACTCCATGTTAATTGGTGGGAGGCTACCTATTCTTGATCCAATTCAACCACCAGGATATGGACTGCAGGATTTTCTCCTTTCCAGTTACCAGGCTCCCATTTTGGGAATCCACAGCCACGGACACTGGGCGGCCCCCCTGAGGCCCCTGAGGCCCTAAGGCCCGGGCCCCAGGCGTCGAGGGCCTCCTGGGCCGCCACCACCGAGGAGTTGTCGAAGGCGCCGAGGCCCGACTGCCGCAGCGCCGCCGCCGCGCGGTACGCCGCCTGCAGATCCTCCGAACCGAGCCGGTTCGACACGCTGACCGGTTGACCGCTCCGCGAGCGGAAGTATGCGGAAGTCGGGGGGGAGGCAAAATGCAGAAGACGCATTACTCACATGTGCCAAGATTGACATATTGAATATTCATAAATGTACTTCTCTCCCTGTCTCTGTAATTAGCGGATATCTTCACATTCGTGGTTTGGGCGGCCAATCCTTGGAAGGTTGTCGTTTCCTTTTGGGGATCCCCAGACTAACCAAGTGCGGATCGCCATTTCTCAATGGGATTTCCACAATATACACGGGAACTTCCGCAGTACTGACACTAATTGAGCTAGCCCTCTCTAAGAAAGCTTACAGCTGCGCGTGATCTGTTAGCCTAGATGCACTGCGCTGAAAAGCAAAGGAAAAGCTGAAAACGCGAGAGCTGACGAACAGAAGCGGGCCGAAAACGTGGCCCCGTGCGTGAATTCGGCCATTGTGTATGTGCGCAAACCCCCTCTGTCGCGACGGAGACGGGCCCATTGGCACAGCCGCGCGCTCTGTTTCGCAACCTTCAAAAAGCGTCAACAACTATGTGTGTGTGTGTGATGTTCATTTCGCTCGGGTGACCCTCTGCGCACTTTGGTCCGGTCGACCTTGACCAACTTGTGGTTTGCTCCGAGCTTCACTTCGCTCTGGGGAGTAGAAGCGGGTCAATCGTGTGGCCCTGTGCGTCAATGCGGGTCTGCCTCGTATGCGCGAACCTCGGTCACGACGTGTGGGCAAACGTCGTCTCAGAGCGGTCGGGAAGCGCGGTCGCAGGTTTCGCAACCTTCAAAGAGGGAACCCTCTGCGCACTTTGGGTGGTGCGACCCTCGAAAACGTGTTTCTTTACGATTCACAAACTCACTTTGAGCGGGCCGACCTTGAACAACTTGTGGTTTGTTAAGTTTTTTAGCTTCCGCAACCATCAGAAGGTGAATCCTCTGCAGACTTTTGGTGGGTCGACCCGATGTGGCTTTCTGCGTTTGGTAGCCTTTGTGGGCTGGAGAGAGTGAGAGAGAAAGAGAGCGAGAGAGAGCGAAACAAAAAAAGAAGAGAAAGAGAACCCAAGAGAACGAGAACGAGCCGGAGAAAGCGAGAGAGCGAGCGAGAACCAGAACGAGAAACTGAGAGAGCAAGAGCAAGATAACAAGACACAGAAAAAAAAAAACAAAAAACAAGAGACAGAGGAGAAGAGAAAGAGAAAGGAAAGGAGGTGGCTAAAAATCAAGACAAGGAGAAGGTAAAAGAAGCGTGCTCCCTTTAGTTCTTACATTTATTGAAATGTCCCGCACCGGCACAAGGTGCCCTGTGACAACCGAATCACACTGTCACACTACCTGATTCAGTATGACACCAACGTCAAACTGCGTGTCTTACCTACCTATCGCTGAGGCACGTTCTCGCCCTCGAGCCGCTCGATCTTGGGGAACTTGGTGCCGTGCTGTGGGCGAAACTCGTAGCCGCCGGCGGGGAAATGTCTGATGCCCAAAAACCTCAGAGGGCCGAGTTCAACTGGTGCCTGTGGATTCGTTGGGCAGCTTTCAGTCGAAGCTCGCGCAAAAGAGCATGGAGAAGCTGTGCAAATCAGCGAAAGCATAAGCAGTACTAGGAAAGCAACCCACATGCCAGCTTGCCCCAAAAAGACTTTGATCTGTTCAAATTCAGGTGGCAAACCTCTTGCTCTTGCCTTTCAAGACAACTGCTAGGCTGGTAGGTTCAGAAACGTCTGTACCGCAAGGAACGAGTTGGCAGCGGGAACTGCCAGTTGCCTTAAAATGCATCTCCTGGTGTCGACTTAAGCAGTGAGCAAAGACTTCATGAGTCATGATTTGTGCAGGGTCCTGTTGTTCATAGATCAATGCAATTTGACACAGGAAGTGCAAGGTCCATTGTCGGCTGTCTGTGAGCTTTGGGCGCATGCCGAGCATGCGTCAAACGATGTCATACCGCAATAAAATGGGACTCAGTCACGGTTCACAGCGACGAAGACCGATTGCCACTGCCCTACTTGGACGACGATCTGTCCCAACCAGAAAGCGATTAGCAGCCCTGTGAACCTAGTTCGAGCCACTGTGCTTGGAACTGCTCCATGCTTTCCTAGTGGGCCTCGTCGGACTGAGCACGGCGCGGGTTCTTTGGCGCTTGAAGGTTGGTTCTCCCCGTTCGAGGAGCTTGCACACTACCTCCCGACTGGAATGGCAAGAAAGACAAAGGGAACGCAGTATGCAGAGTGATGTTCTTTCAAGAACAAAACAAACCAACTCGGAATCTCATTGCAGCTTCACGCCAAGGCCGACAATGGGCATCCATTGCAGCAATCGCCTCGCCTACCACCGGCGAAGCTGCGGAGGTCTTGGCAGGTGCCTAGCAGAAGGACGGGAGATGTGAGAACATCGAGGCAAGCTGCAGACGTTCACCCTTGCCAGCATTTCAGGAAGTGTGTCGCAGTTCCCACACTGAGGGATTGTTTTGCATCTTTCCTTTGGGATAACAGCACTAGTACAAGGATTACCAACAAATTCCGTGACTATCGACATACGGAGTTGGACCAAAGCACAAAAGTAATTAGGCCAGGATTGGCGAAGGGATTGCTCGCCTGCTTGACCTTCATGGATCAAGTTGGGGTGTATGTCTGATTTTGTACTAAAGATCAGGGTTCGCTTTGGAATCTGACAATTCTTCGGTATTGGGATTTTGGCAGAGTGAAGCTGGACACTTTGGGAGATGTCAGGAGTCTCACTTGTATGCCACCTTTACTTTAAGGGTCAACTCGATGGTAGGAGCCGAAGATGCGGCCGCGAAAACATATGTTGCAAGTTGCAAGTGAAAAGGGACTCCCCAAGCCACCCTGTGATCTGAGAATCTGGGTCTGCGTGTATGGACGATTGTGTTGGCTGGAAGCCAACTTCTCAGATGCCCAGTGGCCAAGGGAAACAAAAGGGCATCCTTTTTTAGTCGGTTGGGTTTTTCTTGGGGAACCCTTCCCAAAAAAGAAGGTTGAAAGCACTGGGCAAGTGGGATTTTCCGGGGGTCTGGGAAGATCCTGAAGGTCAAGTCCTGGCAAAGAAAAAAAGCAGCAGCAGCCCTGTCCAGGCCTGCGGAGTCTCGCCTGGCACCGCATCATATGCAGAGGTGTGCAAGGATCAATGGGCTTCTGTAAGGCTGACGTCACCGAGAGCAAAGAGAGGCTCTGCAAAAGAAACACGAAACCCATCCATTGCACAAAACAGAACTGCTGGGTCAGGTGAAGAGCCAACACACACGACTGCTGTACTGCTGCTGTCGCCCAAGAGAATCGGTGCAAGCGCCAAAGCAGGTTTGATGCGACATGCCACGCAAGACTTTGGTTGCCTTCCTGGTGGCCACAACTTAAAAGGCAAAGCCGTGGTACAAGCCCTGCCTCTGGGCTCATCGAGAGGCTTCGCCTGAATACGCGAGTGAACTTGGAGATCGGCGACTCCAGGCAAGTTGGGAGCTCCCGTCACTTCAAACCCCGAGAGCACACAAGTACATTTCTAGCTACTCATCCCCTGATTTAGCCCATAGCATCTGGTGTGTCAAAACAGGCAACCCCCACGCTCATTGTCTTCCTGTTGCTTTGTTTCGAAAACAACCTACAGGACCCCAAACTCATCGTCTTCCTTCTGCTTTGCTTCAAAAACAAACTGAACAAAAAAAAACGGGCGCCCTCAAAGAGACAGATTCCTAGTCACTTCGAAGCGGAGCCCGTCTCTGGACGTCACCCCCACACCGCCCATCGCGCGCCTGGGCATCGCCTGCGCCTGCAAGCGCTTGGTTTGGCACGGAGCGGAAAGAAGCCCCTCTTGGTGGCTTCGGGAGAAACTTGTTCTTTTTTTTTTTTGGGGGGGGGACGGAACACACACATTGTTGGTGGCTTTGAAAAGGGAAACCAGAACAGTTAATATTTAAGAGGTCCCAACTTGAGTTGACAAACCTACATTTCTGAGTTTCAGTTGCACCAAGGGTTCCTGTGGAAGTGTCATTGAAGCAGTTGCCCCATGAAATACTCACTTGGCTTCAGTAGAGTCTCTAAACAGTTAGCCCGTAACTCACATGGAAACACTTTGGGTCAAGATGACAAGACTCAAAGCAAGTGGAAATCTTGGCGCATGCCTCATACACTATGGAACACAGGCTCCGAGGTGTAGTGCTGCTTTCTCAGTCACTGAGAACAAGAGCGCAGCTCAGCCAGCTCGTCAAAAGTGTTCGGCTTCTGATGCATCTGAAATGAATAACGCCCTTGATACTCACTTCCGAACGAGTGGATTGGCCAAAAAAGCCTGAACTTGCTATTTGCCACTAAGAACGGTCTTCCGAACATTGTGCAAGGCTTGCGAGAGAAGCAGTTGGGGCCAAGCTTTCACCTGGGCTGTCCCCAGATCTCAAAGTTTATTTTGTGGGTTGAATGGACTCTACCACAAAGCCAACTAAAATCCTAAAAAGAGGAACCGGACGATTCGCTGGGAAGCACCACAAGTGATCCACCACTCCAGCTATGAGAGGCTGATCCGCTCCGTCTGGTGCTCCCTGCCTTCTGCATGTCCTTCTCCGTCGAACTGCTGGACCTCACATGTGTCTCTGTGTGTCAAAGGGGACCCCAGATGATATTGTCGTCCTGGTTTCAAGCCAAGCTTAGAGAGGATTCCCGGCAAAAAAGAATCCAAAAACAAGGTGGATAATCCAACGTGACTTGTTTGGAACACAGGTGCATTCACTCATTGAATGCCGTTCCTAGCGTAGACCTTGCGGATTCAGCCCCGGCTATGGTCTCAACACTTGGCCGTTGCAAACACCATGCAGCTGCATCCGTGTCTTCCTCTACGCAACACATGCTGGAGGAGACAGAAGCCGGCAATTCAGGCGAGGCATCCAATCGCATGCCCAAATTTCTTGGCAGGCAATCCGAGTTGTGTCAAAAGCCTAAAAAAACCTTCACAGCCAGCCATTGCGAACATCCTAGCAGTATCATATCTGATTGAAATGTGTTTCTGATGCTACACATAAATGCCGAATATGCACCAAACAATGGATGGACGCGTATGAAGTGGCGTCGATCAATCAGTTCAAATTGTCCGGGTCTTGACAAATGTTTGACTTGCGCACAAGAGGCTTTGGAGTTGCTATGCCAACTCGGCAGTTTCAACATAGAGAAATGAGCAGTGATTACCAGTCAAGCAAATGCTGAAATCGTGCACTGCTATGGCTTCACAAATCTACTCTATTTGGAAGGGTGTTTGGAATGGATGATCACAAACATGTGTGAACAGGCATCAGTATATCGCCTCTTTGTGGAACTTTGCAAATCCAGTCGCCTTGTCCGCATCCCAATCCTTCGCGGTGGCACAGCTCGCTGACCCCCCTTATTTCCATGGGGCTCGCGCTCCGCGCCTTCAAAAAATGAGACTCGCCCGCTTCTCGGGCCCCAGACCTCCTCTGCAATGAGGCTCGCCCAGTCAGCCATGGCAAAGCTGAATTCATCGGCGCACGTCGGCGTTTCTTGGTGTTTGGTCCGTCTTCCTGCTGCTTCGTCTCTACTTGTTGACCATGATTTCTCCGTCTTCCTGCTGCTTTGTCTCTACTTGTTGACCATGATTTCTCCGTCTTCCTGCTGCTTTGTCTCTACTTGTTGACCATGACACCAATCGAGTTCTCTCATCAGTTCATCCACTTACGAATCACAAACTGCTTTGTGGCAGAAACAAGTGAAGGAGGCCCCATGGAGTAAGCAGTCTTCGAACATTCTCGGCTCTATTGGCCACTCCTTGAGCACCGGGCAGTGCTGCAGCATTGAGTAAATGCCGCTGGGCTGTGGCCGTGTCTTCAAGGGAATGGCACAACTCACGACAACCTCTTCCCTACATTTACGGGCACGGCCAAGGAACATCATCGAGCTGAGGTTGACTCGGATGCACTGGCCATGAATTGTGTGTGTGTGTGCAATGCTTGGGAGCACCATCATGCCGTTCCTTGGAAGTGATCACTGTTGCCCTGAGGATTCTTGCCAACTGCTAGTGCTTCAAGCGAAGGGCTTGGAATGAGGTTGTGTTGAACAAAGATGCAGGAAGCCGACCGAATGTGCTGCAGAAAGGTCAACCTGCGACTGCTTCGTAGCGCCCACAAAACAAAACAGTGAGCGGACCAATGCCCGATGTTGAAGAACTCAGAAGCTGTTCGACGGACCCTGTTTCCGTGCAGTTCGAGCCCATCGCGAACAAGTCGTGTAGAGGTCATCAGCCAACCCAAGGTACCGGGTCAAAGCGGTGTGATGGCCAAATCGGTTTCAGTAGATATCTATGGCCTGCACAGCAGCAAGTATTATAGTAAGATCGATTCATCTCGTTAAAGATCCATGTGCAGTAAAGGAGTATTTTGCATAAGAACCAACAAACAGCGATCTTTTGCCAAACATCAGGAATACATTCCGCTCAAAGGTCAGACTAAAGGGCTCCACACGGTGCCACGCCCCCGCCCCCCCTCCACCCCCCCCCCCCTGGTCGTCTTGCCTCTCCTGGAGCTCGCCATGATGCACACCTGCACAAAGGAACCGGATTTCGCGGAGGCGTTCAAAGCTTCATGCCAAAGGCTTAGACAGATTAGACTCATACCAGCTGGCGGCATTCTGATTCTTTGATCGGGCCCTTAAGCTTCAATTGAATTTGCAGTCTTTAAACATATTATGAGTATGGGCCAAATTGAACCACCAAACACCCGCAGGTGTTAGTCCATGTTTCCACTTACCAGGGTTCAACCCACATATCATGTTGACCCCATAGACAAATCGACCAATTCCAGCTCGAATTCATAGGGGGGGCTGGATTTTTGGCCCCTCCAAAAGTGGTCTGATTCCCCACATTTCACCCAGGGACACCCCCCATGAATAAACTGGGGTTGATTAATCTGGGGTGAACACTACGTCCAGAGCACGAAAACCAGTCACACTCCCGAGAGCGAGCTTTTCCTTCAGCTTCCTCGAAAGCCGCCCGCCTCAACGTGCGCGGCAACTTGTTTTGGACTGAGTTCGAGTGCTGGGCGCTGAGCCAAAGGCGGCGGAGAGCCGTGACGCTGAAAAACATGGCCCTGACTTTGTTCAAGGGCACCCCTTTTGGTGGAGCTACCAAAAAAAGGCTTTTTTGGGGGGCGTCGCCCCAGAAAAAGACACGTTTGGTGGAACCACCAACAAAACACACACGCCCTTTTGGGGGCGTCGCCCAGAAAAAGACACACCCACAGGTCGTCAGAAGCTTCAAAGGAAGTCCATAGTCATTCCGCCAGCACAATGAGAACTGCACCAATCAACTTTCTTTCGGGTGCCGATTGCAACATGAACTCCTTCCCAAAAACAAGACAAGGCAGCGGACATCTTCTTGTCACTCTGTTTGAGCATGCCGGGTAGATTCCTGAACATCCAGGATAGCATTGGGAATTTGTGATAGATAGGATATACCCATCAAAGAATCTGGGATCCACCTCACAGGCCATCCATCGTGCTTTCCTTGACAGGTGATAGGATTTTGATGACACGTCTTCACTCTCCCTCATTCCTTCTCTCTATCATTGACGGAGAAAAACCCAAAGGAATCCTGGAAATCAAGGGAAACGTCGTAAGTTGTCTTTATGATATGTCTGATAGACGAGAGGAGGGACATACCAACAGGATTGCTCCCTTGTAACGACCAATTACCAGGATTATATGATGGAGTGGGAACACATCTGTTGGTCATCAACCTCTATAGATCCTGACGAAGAAACCAACCGATGGAACGGTCACAATGATGAATCAATAACTAGGAACTTTGTGGCTTGGAAGAGCTCCTGGCAAACGGGCTTGCAGATTCGTCACCAGCACGGCAAACACCAGATTCTTGATGCGTCGGTAACTTTGACAGCCCAAGTAGTCTTCCTTGCTTGGATCCGGGCTCTTACCAACACACACGTCCCGTGGCCCTGTTCCATGTTTGCCGAACGAGGTTGCAAGCCTGTTCCAGTACTTCAAACAGTCATTTGGATGTTGAGGACAACAACTGCAGTTGTTGTGCACAATCCAATATTCATTCACGTACAGATTTACATAACCACGCACAAACACACATAACATGCACATATGTATATATATATATATATATGTGTATATAAGACGTTTCTTCACAAATATTCTTACACACAAGACACACACACACACACAAGCGCCAACAAGTTGATGAGCTTACGCCCAGGCCATCTGGCATGCGCAGCATCAAACCGCTTCCCCTTGCCCCTCGTACCTGCACCGGAGGCGGCCCAATGTTGCCATCTGGCCAACGCATCGGCACGTGATCTCTCTGGCTCCCTCGTTCAGAGAATGGGATGCCCAAAAGAAAACAACTCTGCATCATGGTGAGGTTGCTTCAAATCCTTCAGCTCTGAATTCGGAAGTGGAACAGACCAGCTGCTGCCTCTCAATTAAAGTGCTACTATTGTTGAGCACGTGGAACAATGTCATCCATTGAACTTGCAGGCAACTGCTCGACTAGTTGATAGTGTGACAGCCAACAATTCCCCCACCACACAGTATGTTTGGACAATGTCCGGCGATGGCGCCAAAAAACATGGACATCAACAATCACTAGTTCAATATTATATATATATATATAAGTATACATACATATATATGTATATATATATAATTATATATATATATGTATAATACATATACACAATACATGTGTGTGTGACATACACACATATTCCTGGGCTTACAGCCTACCCCACGTTCCAGCACCCCCGATTTGACCTCCGACTTCTTCGGGGTATCCCCGTCACCTCCCCTGAAAAAGCCGACCCGACCTGCGCGGGCGAGGTGCGGCTGCGGCATGGCCACGATCCACAGGGCCCCGCCAGCGCCGGCGGTCTGAGACATCGGTGCCAAGCCGTCCGTGCCGTTGGGCCCTCGAAATGATCTCTCGATTGCTTCTGCTCCCCTGCTAAAACCTTAACTTTTAGTGGTTTCATGGAAAACCCATTAGTTGGCAAAAGGTTAAAGTCCTAACATCCAAGAAAAATGCACCAAATACTTTTCTTCGGCTTCCTCCCAAAAATAACCCCAAAAGCGGCGTTCCTTTAGCTTCCCCCAAGAAAACAAGACCCAACAAGCGAGCCCAAAAATAAGACACCCGCTTGTGTCCTCCAGTTGGGTGCAAATTCGAGGAATAAGCATGTGCACATTCGTTGAGTGGAGTCTCCCAGCTGAGTCACCCTGCAATGGCTCAACTCTCAATTCCCCAGCGCGATCGCCTAAAGTTTTAAGCCCGAAAAAAAGCATTTTGCGGCCGTCGGTCTGTCTGAGTTCCAGGTGTGGTTCTTTTTTGAGGGAACCGAAAAAATCTGTGGCTTCCCTTGGGTTCCCTGTAAAAAATCACTTCAAAAAAAAGGGGGGCACCCTCAAATCTGGGCTGTCCTCATATCCCCTGCAAAAAAGCTGAGCTTGTGCGTTAAATTCGGAAACCCAACCACTCAACCAACTAAAACCAGCAAAAAATAAGGAACTGGATGGCTGCTTGAACCACCAACCAAAAACCAACCACCCTGGAGCCGCCGAACCGACTTTCGGCCTGGCCCAGGGGGGTCGCTTGGCCGGGAGCCATGGTGGACAGGATCAGCGCATGGCAGCCGGGCCGCACCTCGCGAAGACAGATGAACCGGGGGAAGTGGCTGGGATGCCGCAGGCGACCTGCAGTGTGTCTAAATTTGCAAGCGTTTGAGAAGCAGCAGGCAGAGTTGATGGCTGGGCCAATGCAGGGTGGGGGAGGGGGGCCGCAGTGTATGTGTCAGGGTTTAGAAAGGACCTTTATCTAGGAAAACAAACAACATTGGTGGCTTGGAAGAATCTCTATGGCTTTCCCTGGTTTGTATGGGGCATAAAACCCATCTCAACCAGTGTAACCCATTCATTTCTGGGCAAACTCGCCGATCGAAAGGATACCTACATCCGACCGCCCACAAGAGTTCTTCAGAATCACGTCAAAGGAGATGGAACCCCATGGGTTGGGGTCGTTTTTTGGTTTCCTCCAGTTGTTTTAGACTGGAAAAAGACATATGTCCAGTAGTGATGAATTTTCCTGTCGAAACCACCAGGCCAAAAGCAAAACATATTCTTAAGCGAATGAACGCTTTGTAAAATTAGTTGAAACAGTTTATTGTTTCCTAAAGATGCGCGAACAGGAGCACAATTTGTGCAGCAACTCTCAACTAGCCCAACCAATCTCTACACATTGCGGCTTCATGCTCTGTGAAATTTGCTTCCCACGTTGCAACTGGGGAATCAATCCTGCCACTTACTCGGGCGCTTCCGACTTCAGGCATCAAGTTGGCCTGGAAGTTGGATTGGTGCAAGTGACGCTTTCAGCAGCCCTCATGAAATAGCTGGCAAAGGACACAAGCTGAATCAAACCATTCTTTTGTTTCGGCCCCTTTGAGGACTGCAGTTTTGGATTCCCGCCGGCCATGTCATGAAGCTGACATTTGGCAAAAACCTGAACAACAAACACACGCACATTCGAATGCAAGCGCATTGGCTTAGTGCTGTCACCGCAAAAATTGGCTTCACTCCACCAAGTAAATTGGAGGACCGGGTCCCCCGGTGTCCAACGGCCCGCTGAGTTCTGGCTGAACGCATGGCCCGAAATGCAAAATGCGCCCCGCTACACGAACTGCGTTAAACTGCAGAAGCCTAGGACCTGGTGATACGAAAGGTTGGTAAATGGAATCAACTGGCTGGTGCGATAGGTAGGGAACGACCCAAACCGGGTTCCTGTGAATGAACCGTTTGGGGATTCCCGAATGAAGGAAACCCTCGGGATTGTTTATAGGGGTCCTTGCAACTTATTTTCCAAACCACTTTCCGCCAAGTTTCATCAATCTGGAAAATGGATCTACATCAAATCAAATCCGTTCATTTTCCGAGTATCTTCCTCGGTGATCAGAGCCAAAGTGAAAGTAGAATCAACCCATTTGAACCAAACCCTGGCCGCCTCTTGCTTCTTGCTTTCGGGTCAACAAGACTTCCTAAAAGGGGCTTCCTGGGTTAGCCCAAGTTACCACCAAATGTGTTACCAAACTGTTAAACTGAATTCATCAGCAAATTTAGAGCCAACTTGTTTGATCAATTATTACCAAATTGGTTTATCCAAGCATCACAACCAAATCTATATAACCATTGGTCGAATTCACCCAGACATTTTTGCCATGTGAAACACATATTAACCAACTTATCAACCAAGTTCAGTGGCCCTTTTTTCCTTCCCCCGTTTACCAAACCTCTCACTGGCCAAACCTCTCCGCGCCCAAACCCAGCGGAGCGAGCCGCCCGCGCAGACCGCCGCGCCTCGGGGCTCATGGCCAGCGCGGTGCAGCAGGCGCCGCGGCCCCGCGGCGCCCAGCGGTACGCCGGCGCCGTGGCCTCGAGGCGACGTCGAAGCCGGCGGAGTCGCGCGAAGGCGAAGGCGGGCGCCGGAAGGCGTGGAGTGGTCGGCGCAAAATCAAACCAACTATTTCTGGAGGCGCAGAAGAGCTCCTCTTCGAAGTGGATTGGTTCTGAGTTGGATTGGGCCAAAAAGAGGAACCAAACCAACCATGAAACCAAACCAAAAAGGAGTGGATGGTTGGGCCAAAGGAGTGGATTGTGGCATTCATCACATGGATGGCGGCCAAGGATTTTTGTATCTCCAAAGTGGGTGGGACAAGAATGTGGCCAAACCTAAACTAACTCCACACTTTTTTTGTCACGTCCGAAGTGGATGGTTGCCAAAACTTGCGATCGGTGTGGGAGACGCAGGGAATGAGACGTGGAATGACTCTCGTGGTTGGCCAAAAAGCGGATGGTGGCCGAAAAAAGTAACTCCAAACTTCTCGGTTTTCAAAAATCCTACCTCGAAAAATAACTCCACACTTGTTGGTGGCCAACATGGCCCAAACTCAAAAGTAGGGTGGTTTGCACCTCGTCTTTGCAGCCCAATTGGTGGCTTGGACAGGGGTCATTGGATTTACTCAAAAGTTGCGAAGTACTGTGGGGCTCCAACAAAGTTGCAACTTTTGGAGGTCCAAAAAAGGGGCACTGAGGCACCCCGGCTGGAGCGCACTGGTTTAGTCGGCTTGGTTTCCCGCTTGCCCACAAGAAGCAAGGGCTCAAATCCGAAGCAATCCAAGCCACCAGGGCACTGATCTTTTGTGGGGTTGTTGTCCTTTCACTTTTGTTCAAGGGTTGCTTTCCTTTCACCTGGTTGTTCCAATGCCCGTTTCGCCTTGCGTTGTAAAGGGCCCTTTCTTTTGAAGGGCTATCTTGGTTTGTTCGAAGGGTATCCTTTTCGCCTTGGTTTCAAGCGAAACCCGCACCCCCCCACCCCCCCCATCCCCATCCCCATTCCCACTCCCATCCCCATCCCCACCCCCACCGCACACACACACACACACATGCAGGAGGTCAGTGCAGAACATGAGCAAGCTTTGCATGTTTGCCAAAGCTGGATTTTTTCCGTTCTCATGGTTTAAATCTGCTCTTGCCTGTAGACAATGGCCGCTTGCTGGCAGGCTTCTTGCATCTTCCTCTGATCCAGATCCTCCCTTTCCTCTGCCCAGGTGTGCATCCTTTCCGGGTGACAGCCAACTGAGAGAGGTTCCCTCTGAAACTCCGGAAATTCGGTAATTAAGATCGCGGCTCTCACTTGCGTGGCTTGCCCAGAAAAAGTAACCAAACTTTTTGTTTAACACTAAAATGGTCCAAACCCAAAGAGTGACTGAAGTCCGAGCCCGGAACTCGGGAGTGAGGTGACTTCATTTCAATTTTCCGTTGAGGTCCCAGGCAGCAGCGGCCAATTCCAGATTCTCTGGAAAGTGCCAGACCTGCCGTCTGGCGTCTGCGGCCGCGGGGTTTGTTTGGTAATAGTTGGACAAGCTGGGTGTGTCTTTTCTTGAGGGACCCTGTTTTGGGACTGATTTAAAGGGAACCCAAAAGGAAACCACTCATATTTTGGGGGTACCCCTGTTTTGAGACAAACTCAGCTGGCTATTCCTTGCACAACTTGAGCAAACCCTGATGCTAAAGTTGTTTGTTCGGGTGCCAATCCGCAGCTTCCCTTTTCGGGCAACAAAGCACGGGTTCGGTGTCTACCGAATCGGACCGAGAAATGTCACTGGCATCCCAGTTCTCCTGAGAAAGTGAGACGCGTTTGGGATGAACCGCTTGCAGGGCAGCCAGTGGCCAAGGTTCGGCCGCCCTATGTGAACACTCTGTCAAACAACCTCCCTTTTTGCCTTTCAAGGGGAGGGGTTGGTTGCTCAAACACATATTGCACCAGCCCAATCGGACGAATCGGTGTCGTGAGGCCATGCCCATCATCTCCCACAGACATCGGCTTTGCTTCTAAGAGCTACTTGGCCCAAGTTTAGGGGAACGAGACAGGAACAAGCTTGGAACATGGAATGTGCTGGATGTTCGGATTATTCCAAGTGAACCAGTCTATTTCTCATGGTCAACGGATACTCCTCTTCAAGCTACTTTCCTTTGCGCCCTGCCCAAGCCAACATTTCTTCTTGAGAATCCGGCCTCCACGTCGCCATCTTCCCTCGCGCAGGCCAGCAGCCTCAGTCGAAAGGGCACGCTACGTGTGCTATGGTCAATGAGTCATAGATCTGAAGGGAACGGAACCATCATCATGGGCGAGGTTGCAGACTAATACCTTTATGATTTCGCTACGATTATGGGATGGGGTTGGTCATGGTGCCCGAAGGAAGCCTGCCAAGAGTTGTCTAGGCCCTTGTTCAAAAGAAAGCCAACCTGCTCAACAGCGTACATGCGAAAGCAATTGGGGTTGGTCACGGCACATCGGGGAAAATTTGTGTTGAACGCTAGGCAAGAAGTCGCGACATACATGCCACCGTGACCATAGGTGCCCTTATGGGAAAATAGATGGCCCTGGTAAATGGGGCATAAAACCAATCTAAACCAGGGCCATCTGTTTCGAACCAAACCAACCGATCAAACGGACACCTACTGTGACGCAGACCCATGCCAAGCAGAAGAAACCTCTGAGCCAAGTGAACGGGATGACTTCTGTGGTCACAAAGGGTTCCTGCGCGTGGAAGTTGTGGGAGAGTCTGTGAGATGCTCCCCTCTGCCACAGCGACCGTCCTTTGAAGGGACCCGGAATCCCTATGACAGGGGACCAATACGTGCTGGCAAGACCTCACGTCATGCTCATGTAGCACATAATTTGGCTCACGTTCCGAGGGTTCAGATCCAATCTATGACATAAGTTGCACACCAGTACTAGCTTTGCACGCCTTGGTTGCGTTGTTGCTTTGCCGGAGACCTGAGCATCAACCCTTCACGTCTTGATAGCCCTGGCTCATGCAACATACCTCAAACATGCTTTGCTACATGTAAGACACAAAACAAACCTGAAGATATCAATTTGGGGACTTGCAATACCAAGTCTGAAGTCATCACATTGCAGTGCCTTGACACCAGCGTCCCTCTGGGTGCGCGGGCTGTGGATACGCGTGGCTCCACTGCAAGCTGGCGATGGTCGAGGACGACGAGGATTTCACCACCCGCGGGGTTGCCTGCGCGGGGCCATGCCGTTGGATCCTCTTGCGTTCGGTGCGAGAGATGCAGGGAATGAGAAATAGAAAGACCCCAATTCAAACCATCCAACTGTTGGTTTCCTTTAAGGGAATCCCTGTGGTCATTCCCTCATTCACTAACCACCAGTAAGTCCTTGGATCCGCGCTGGTTACATTCACCTCGTTTCCTGCAAATATCCCAAGGACTCCAATGCTATGGCTGGTTCCCCAGCTAGATTTGTCCCAACTGTAGATGAAACACCATTAGCAATCGTCTCGAAATTTCGCTAGGTCACGCGGCTGCCAGCATTTGCCATCTCTTTAGATTGCCTTCATCTTTAAGAGTACAGGATCCACCCAGCAGAGGTGAGTGTCTGGTCTCGCTCCAAACTCAAAAGCAAAGCGTGTCACCAAACGCTTTCTTGAAGATGCAAAGCAAGAGCAACTATACCAAAAACTGAAACACACATGGGTGTGTCGCTTTTTTAGGGTACTCCATTTTTTTCTGGTTTCAACGAACAACTAAAGGCAAACCACAAATTTGGGGGGTGGGTCCGTAAAATAGACACCCCCAAATCTAGCTCTTTGGCCCCAAGCATGCCACACATTTGTCCACTTGAAGTTGTGGCCGGCAAATACCAATCGTATCTGCGGACAGTGCAAGTTCCGCCTAATGAGGAGCAGCTTTCCAGATCTCCCGCCAAAAAACCATACCACCTCGACTTCAGCCATAGGGGACACTTTTAAAACCAACATCAATTGAACCCATTGCATGCCAAAGCAATACTCTCCAACATAAAACCACTACTCTCCATTTTGGAACCAATTCGGACATTGCCATGTTGGGAACAATGCTTGGGCCCGGAAAGGGACCTGGTTTGGACGAGGACCGTAGCGGATCCTCCCTACCCCAGGGCACCCAATGGATAAAGCTTGGTTTTGGTCCGCAGGCGAATATTCTTGTTGGGAGGGGCCGGGCTACAAAAAACGCAGAAGGCCCCCAGTCAGGGGACTAAAAGCGGTCAGACTTTACGAGCAGGATGAAGCAAAGGAGCCGGGATTTGACTTCTCCGGCCGGGCATTGGCCTCAAAACGGTTGTCCAAATCTGGAACGGCGCATGCCCCAGGCCTGAACCCATGCGCAAAACAGAACGAGGGCCAACAATAAGGCCAAAGCGTCGAAACGGGAACCTCCATCAGGAATCATACGCCGAATTCACTGAATGTCGACATTCACGCTTCAGATCCGGTTGCGAAGGATGAGTGGTCCAATATTATTGGTTGTACTTGATCTAGATTTCCGGAGGAAGGTACACAGCTCGACAGATCAGAATCCTTATTGGAGCAAAGATTTCCCCGGCCTTGGTTCTAAGACAGCCGCTGTAGAGCGCTAGCGCAGCCTGCAACGAGCCGCCCAAACCACAAACCAGGTGGAAGGCTTGCCTTTCCACAAACACAAAAATGTATGTGCTGGTGTGTATATGTGTGTGTGTGTTCTGTGCCAGGGTATCTTTTTGGGTTGGTTTCAGGGAACCCAAGCAAGATCACCCATTTTGGTGTACGAGAATATACGCCATTAAAAACAAATTGAACCACACACACACACACGCTCACCAACATATGCTTGCCCATCATACCCCATGTAGGTCCTAATAACATATTATGCATGTTCAACCAGGTGCCCACCCCACTTTTAAGTTTCAACGTGGCTGCCACTGCTAGCCACTGACTGCAGTGACAACGGGATCTTTTGGGTCCCATACCGTGGGTTGCTGCTGCTGGTTCCTTGTCGCTGCCTGCTTTTGCGCGTCAGTGCATTGCATCCTTTGTGTAACAAATCTGAAAAAAAAACAGGGCAAGCTTGGTGTGGTGCTGGGCCCCTCGACAACAACAAAGAAATCATGATCTTCAGCAAACACCGCAATGTACTGTTGGCATGCCAGCATCTTGATTGCATGGACATCCCAATTTCAAGGATGACATGCTCGAATGTCCCAGCATCGAGTCTGGCAGGCATTGTGCCACCTCAGCGTGAAACCGGAGTTGTGGCACTGTACGGCTCTTCGCAAGAGGAGGCATGGCGGTGTAGAGAAAGTTGGAGGCAAACACAGCTGCACAAGCAAGCATGCACGGACGCAACGCACGCATCCACACAAACACAAACAAACAAGCAACCAAACAAAGCAAACCAAAGCAAAGGCAGAGCAATCACAAACAAAACAAACAAACAAACAACCACACAGACAGACGGACAGACAGACAGACAGACAGGCAGGCAGGCAGGCAGGCAGGCAGACAGACAGACAGACAGACAGACAGGCAGGCAGGCAGGCAGACAAACATTCAGGCAGATAGGCAGGCAGACAAACAGACTAACTCACTAGCTAACACACAGACAAACAGACAGATAGACAGATAGACAAACAGACAAGCAAACAAACAAGCCAAAACAAACCCAACCAAACAAAACCAGGACAGAAAGAACTAAACAAGCACACAGACACGCAAACAAGCACACACACATGTATATATATATATATATATGTATGTACTATAACAATAACAATAATAATAATAATAATAATAATAATAATAATAATAATAATAATAATAATAATAATAATAATAAATAATAATAATAATAATAATAATAATAATAATAATAATAATAATAATAATAATAATAATAATAATAATAATAATTCATAAATATATATATATATATATGTATATATGTATACATTGGTTGGCAGCTACAGTCAGTCACCGCGCAAGAACGCATGCATACCTGCAGGCACGCCGGCACATTCAAATTGACACCCCGTTACCCCCTTCCCCCCCCCCTTCCCAAGAAGATGATTGTGGCTGTCGATCTGTTCTTTTGCTTTCGCCGCATTCTTTGGAATCGCTACTGGCAAGAATGATGCAGCCGCATGAAGGCGTCATACCAAAGGTTGTGGTCTTTTGCGGCTGCTTCGCAACCCTGGAAGGCTAAAGCTACTGCATGAAAGAAAAGGGAACAAGAACAGGCGGTGTACCTTCAAACATGCAACGTTGATTCCTTTGACAACCTCTGGAATTTGTCAAGGCAACACACACACACACATAATGCTGATGTCCAAACACGTCGTGTCGGCCATGTTGATTTGTAACATCAGGAATTGGGAAGCCTTTTCACCTTTTGACTCTAGTTGCCTCGTGTGCCCTCCTGAAACACTTGGAACATGATCACTTCTGAGTGTTTCTTTTGGGGCCACCCGTTTCACCTTGGTTTTTCTGGGAAACCAACAGAGGAACACCGCCATTTTGGGGATCCCTCGATTCTGACGACCTAGCCTTGTGCAAATGGCAGGTCCCCTCTCCACGCCTCGCCCTGCCAGGACACGGCGAGCATGTCAGGTCTATGAGCCTCGGAGGTGCGGGTAGCGCTCACCGGTTGGGGCCGCATTGGTGAGATACTGTGCATGGACGAAATCCATTTCGCACTACTTCAGAAACCTTGGAATGAGGAAGTATCCTGTAAATACCAACCAACGATGGCTTTCCAAAGTTTCAAAGTGGTGCAGGATTTCGTCCATCCACAATATAAAAGATTCAAGCCTATGTTGAAATCTCAGGCGCTTGCGTGTTGCATTTAGCTGGAACCAAAATGAGTGCCCGCCAATGCAGGGGATGAGCAAACCGGGAACGAGCAAAAATCCACTTCCGACAGCTTTTCAATGCAGACATGTGGGCAAGCACAAGGCTAACGTTTGAGAAGGAAACCAAGTACGTCTTGCTTCGTCCACAATACATTGTGAGGCCGTCAAAACCTAGAAACGTGGATGACGCAAGGTAGGTTCCACTGTGGATCTGTGAATTTGGGGCCTTGTGCCTGGTGACAGCAATTCCGAGCAAACCTCCACCTACGTCAAAGGTGAGTCAAACATGTCGATCTTTGTTTTCCGTACCCAGTGCCCAAGCACGCATCGGTAAAGGCTCAAACAACGAAGGGCGGAGAGTCTGGTAGAAACTCAAACCCAATGAAGTAGAACGCCAAATTTGCAAACCGTAACCATGATGTCTGGGCCCGTGAGAAGTGAACCGCTAGTCATTGACGGGGTGCTGAGAAAATGAATTCCCGAACAGGGATTGCTCCTGATTGATGAGAGCGAATATCAATTCATGGCTTACACCTGCATATTGTTGATTGGAAACACATTGATATGGCTCATCCTCTCTATCCAACGCCTCCAAGAGGTTCAAGCAATAACTGACCAGCAAATGGTGCCAACGAGGTGGGTGCAGGATTTATCGCCACACCGGGACAAGCGTATCCGGCAACAGGCAGAAAACGCCAAAAGCAACGCCATGAGTTCACCAAAGCTTTGGTCGCGCACGCACCACTTCTCTCCTCTGCCTTAGTCTGTGGGCTTCTTCTCATCGTCTGAGTCTGCGCCATGCCAGATCTGACCTTGCGCGGGGAAAGCTGAACTGAAGTGGACGCTTCAGGAAATAATTTCATGGACTTGTACGTTTGAGTGAAGCCTCAAGTGCAAACCCTACGTGTTTAGCACCAACGCGCGCCTGCAAGACTGGTTCGAAGCATGGGGTTGTGCAGTTGCTTATCATTGTGTGTGTGTGTTTGTGTGTGTGTGCGCGTGTGAGCAAGCCAAACCATCTTTCAACATCTTTGCGTCACACACCGCTTGTCCAGTGGAGTGCAAAAACGAATTCTTGCTGTCCAGCTGACACATGAGCGAACAAGTAAGTCATGGGCAGGCGACAAGCCTATGGTCTTTGCGGATGACGGACATTTGAACAGGTTCCGAAGTCAAATTCCAGCTCGGTCCTAAAAGAACTCACATCCTTTTGCAACTCCATGCAAATTCTAATCAAACAACATGTCACCTCAACTTCGAAAAGGAGTTCCTATTTAAACAGCTTAAAGGTCACGCTTTTTCCACTGCCGATGTGCACTTTGGCCACGCACCTTTTCAGCACAAGAGTAGTACCCGACGTCAGTGGGATTGCAACAGCTCTGCTAGTTGTTTTGTTTATTGTTTTTGCTTTGAAGGGAAACGCAGCAAATCGTCAACTTGGACTCATTCTTATCTAAATCGTTACTTGCAATGCAATTCCTATCAACATTATGTGGCGCTTATCTGCTTTGATCGGATTCGGCTTAATCATTGTCAATAACAACTATATATATATATATATATTTAAAAAAATAAAAATAAAAATACGAAAGTGTCCATACATTGGCACACAATGCTGTATAGCGCAGTGTATTCAGCATTTGCTCAGATCGTGTTCCCCTGGATCGAAGGATTGAACATAAAACGAAGGCATGTAAACCGACACATGCAGCGTGCCACGCAGTACACTAGTAAACGAACATACTGTTTATAAACTTTGAAGCCAGTTTATAAACCTTCCCAATGGCTCGGTTTCACGCAAACGCACCAGGCGGCGCCGGGGGGGGGGGGGGGGTCTTCGTGGCCCTCCCCTCTCCCCCGACCGACTCACAAAATTCTGATCAGGACCTAGCTCAACATACACAAGACTAGTTTACAAACCAACCGGAAAACTTGTATTGCTGTAGCTGTTCAGCATGTCAATGTGCAACCAAAACTTTTCACCAACCAAATTTTGTGCATTAACAAATTCATCGCCAACTTCATACTCAAATAACTCTGGTAGTGGGGGGGCGGGAGGTTGTCCTACCATATATATATATATGCATGGCACCACAATTCTGCCACAAAATTAATGATGCAACAAACTAACATATACACCACTAGAACAGAATCGGTAAAACTCGCAGAACTTAGGTCCATGGAGAGAGGCGGGGCAGGGGGGGGACCATGCATACATATATAATTATATATATATATATAAACAGAGTAAACACACATGCACGAGCCGCAGAGCGTACTTTGTAGTGCATTTGTTTGCTTCCCCGCTCCAACATCCCCTCTTAAGACTTCACTTTGAAGCATTTGTCTGCTGAGTATATGTTGTCAATTCGTCTATCGATTGTTTCCTTCTGGCAAGGGCGAATCTAACCCACTGTCCGAACAAAAAAGCAAACCTCGACGTGCGCGCCAAAAAACAGCTCTCACTGGGAGAGGTGTGCCATCCGCATAGAACGTGTTCCTCTGCCTCGCCCTTGCTTCCTCTGTTTGGCTTGCGTGTCGCACCGCTGTTCCCCCGCCTTGGCCAAAGATTTCGCCAAGGAGGTCGAAGGGGAAGAGCGAGTGGTGCTTGTTCGACCACTCAATGTAGACCGCATATCGCCCTGCGGTCTCCACCTAAGGCGCAAAGCTCCATGGGACCACAGCTCATTGTCAAAAATATGTTGCACATTGCAACCTCCCATCTGTTCGCAATTTGATCAACTAGATCAATCAGTTTCCTTCGGTCTTCGCAGGTTCAGGAGCACGGTGTGCTTATATAAGCTTCTCCGGTCACGACGGCTGTTGACTTGATACGCGAGGTCAACAAACAAAGTTTGTGTCATGTGTACGGCTTTCGGATCGATGCTTGTCCAAAGCTTGAGTTTACCTACGGTTAGCTGCTTCTCACGATACAACCAGGCTAGCAACACTGCATTGTGCCAACACCAACTACATTCACCTTGTGACTCATGTGCACACCGTGGATATGTGCATCGCTTCCTTTGGAAAGCATAGCATGCCTGGCCCCATGGCTTTTTTCGATGTTGACCCCACCTTGGTGGCCCTGACGTTCTTCGGTATGTCCTGATCCCGGAAGAGCCGCTCGCCGGTCATCTCGTCCCTCATTTTGGCCTCCAGCGTCTCTCTCAGTGTGAAAGACATAGACCGCTTAGATACTAGGTCCTCCAGTAGAGAGGTTAGAATAAGGGTACCCGATTTTTTGTCTGCAGTCTATTTTAGTAGGGAACCCTCCCAAAACAAAAAGAGGGAGAGAAGGGCACTACTGAGGGACCTAGGATACCTCAGATACATCCTGTGCTTCAAGGCCTAGCTTGGAAGCAAAGCAAAACCTTCGAGGTGCTCAGTGCTCAGCGACAGCCACACAATCACACACAAAGAACGTTGTACACTCAGAATCTCTCTCTCTCTCTCTCACGCGCACACATCACACTTACACACACGCATACATAGCTCGCAAACACACGCACATACACTCATGCGCATGCACACAAATAAGTAACCAGCCAGGCAGGTAGGCAAATAGACGGCCAGGCAGGCACGCTCATGTTCTGCTACGGCAGTGTAGCACACACGTAGGAGTGGGCAGCCTTTGCGGCCAAAAACCTGGCGACGTCCATCGCTTGTGGAGTTTGGACCATCCCTGCTTCTGATTTGGGGAGGACTCCCAGCTCCAACGGCGGGGCCAAACGTATGATCCACCCGGTCCGTTTGCCGGGCCGCTGACCGGCACTCCAAGAGCACCTCCCTTGCAGCCAACGCAACCGGCTGCTCGCCGGCCCGTTGCAGGACAAGTACAGCGCCCTGCACCTCCATCTGCAGCTGGGGCTGCTCATCTGGCGGGCAGAGGGGCGAGAAGGCAAGCTATGGTCGCTGCGGTCACAACGATGCAACGGCCATCTGATTGAGACCTTCAGGCCTAGATCAAGGGGTTCGGGTCTGCATAAGATCCGAGAGCAAAGTAAAGTCAAGCATCCACCCTTTGAAAAACGGAAGGCATGGGTCTCCTCAGGTTGCTCAACCTTTCAACTCAGCCAATGCGAGCTGCTCTTAAAGAAAAAGCTTCCATGGAATTGTTGTGTCGATATATTTGTTTCCGGCCACGGTCACACAATACGGTCATACAGTGCGATAGAACTGCAGGTACATGAACCAGCACTGCAATATCAATTGATGCTCGAACGGAGAACCGGTCCAAACATGGATGAATGGCTACCCGTAAATGGCAGGGGCAGCAAGGCAAGCAAGTGAGCAAGCACGCGAGCCAGAACCACTCCACGGAATCAAAGCCCTTACCTTCACCAAAGCAAGCCAACACACTTGAGGTACGGTGGACCCAAGCTACGAACCTGATGCAAAGACGGGGTGCACAAGATCTGGCAATCTGCGGGAAGTCAATATAATGACTGAGGCGAAGCAAGCAAACAACACGAGACGAGAGAGGAGAGGAGAGGAGCGGACAGCAAAGCCAGAATCAGGGGCTCAGAAACAGGTCAGGAGCGTTTCGAAATGAACTCCGAGAAGACTAACCGTTCAACGTGAAGAATGGAGCACAGGGCCAGGAAGCGTGCGCAAAAGAACAAGAGCAGAAGGACAGCAGCAGTAAGAGCAGAGGAAACGCGAAAGGAAACACGAAGAGTTTCCCAAGTGGCGAGGAAGCATAGGAGCAGGAAGAAGAAAACGAGAACTCACCGGCCGCGGGCGTCGGAAAAATCCGGAATCACCTCTTGGAACAGCGGTCCAGCCACGGGATGGGACCTTAACGGAGAAGCAGCGAAGTGAACTGCCGCTCGCACGGCTACTGCATTTCATTGCGGTACAACAAAAAGCAGCGCAGGTATGGGTATGGGTCAAAATTAAACCACCAGGGGAACGCAGGTTTTGGTCCATGCTTCCATTTAACAGGTTTCCATTTCGGGTACATATTTCTGACCCAGCCGCATCACGCCTTTCATGTCTTGGACGGCTCTCTGAGCTCCTTCGGCAAGCCGCTGAAATTCAGCAACGATGTCGCCGGTAGATTCGGCCAATACAAAGGGCATACCTCAGCACGCCGGCTGGTCATTTCTGCTGTCCCTCCGTGAAAACCATGAGAACCTGTGGTGCCAGTGATGCATCCCATGAGGTACAGGTCACTTGTGACATGCTTTGAAACTCTTGAAAAATGTGCCAGTGCCACATGCCTGGATTCCAGTGCTGGCACTCCACGACTCCTGCCGCATTTCAGTGCTGAAAAAGGCCATGGTTTATCAATTTTCTGGCCATGAAGCTGGCTATCAATTGCGCATTTTGAAACTCAATTAACTCTAACAGGACACCTTGGTATTGGCAATAGCTCCAGAACATGATTCTGTGGAAAAGGGATGTCCTTGCCCAAGCTAAAACGTCTTTTGGCCAAACCTTGGCGCCTACGATATTCGCAGTCGGCCGAGGGAAAAGGCCGTCTTTGATCAGACTCGGGTGTCGGCTTGTGTCTCTTTTTTGGAACATGAGCACACGGGTACGAATCTTAACGGGGACATTCATGTCCGACAACCAATGTGGAGGTGGTGGCCTATTGAAATGCATAGCCACATGGTGCAACTTTCCTGAGATATCCACTTGACACCGACCAATTTGCGAGCACGAACGACCATGCTGGGTTTGCACAAAATGGCGGGTGCTTTCGACGCAGGGATCAAACAGGGTTTTTGGCCGCCCAATCCACAAGAGCCAATTGGAACTGGTGCCCTCTGCATTTGGGGGCACCTCTCAATCCTACTTTTCCCTTTAGGTTTCATGCAACAACATTGAACTTTCGCCGGGCTCCCTGGGATATGCCCATGAGTCAAAATCCCGTACCCCCAGTGAACATCCCAATCCCCACTAAAATAGACTAAAATGGGTGGTGCAGCAGTGGTGCACCTAACCCCAAAATGGTACCAAAGGTTTTGACCCACATCCATATGTCAATACGAATTGGAGGTGATCCGAACCCAAACAAAAGTGGGGAAGTGTGCGCTAACATGTGCTAACCCTATTCCTTGCCAGGATTCCTGCACTGGAGAGCGCGGGATTCAACGGGAGCCGGAAGAAGCGCTCGATGCCGAAATCTTTTGCAAGCTTCTCCTGAGCTCAGCTGAAATGAATCGGAGTGCTTCGGGCTGGGGAGTCATTGTCAATTCCGGTGAGTATTGAAATGCTCTACCCAAAAACCATAAAGACACAAAAAGGGCGGCTGCAACCCTGGCTGCTGTTATTTACCAATCTTGAATCCAGGTTTGGAGGAGGCTCAAGGGACTCAAGCGGGTCCGTTGCTTCACAAGATGAGTGGATTCTGAGGTCTTCACACCCAACCCCACTCACTCATCTTGGGGTGCTTCGTTCCCATCGATCAAAGCAAGAACGCCATGAAGGTATGGGGTGGGGGGAAGTACTCGTGGCCAAGGAGCAGCAATGTGAGGCATTCCGGACATCAGGTTCAGCAAACAATCCCTCCCACATCTTTGGCGCGTCTGGCAGGCGTCATAGGGTCAAATGAAGCCTTAATGTTAGATAGCGATTAATAAAACCTGAGTGAATACAGAAGCACAATCTCAAAATTATTCACTCTCCTGAAAAGCAACAAGGGTAGGTATTACAGAAAAAAATCTGCCCGAAATCCCGAAAATATGTCTCCTTCCAAGAATGGACTATTTTTGAGGGTTGAAACGTTTGAGTCCAGCCAGAAATGTCCAGAATCTCTGGATTGCTTCCTGTCCCAAACCACCAAATTCCTTATCAATCCCTTTACTAGAAGATGCACCCTGACACATTTTCAAGGGGGGTGGCACACGGAACCCCCAGGAAGGCAATAATGCAGTTTGTTTAAGAGTAGGGAATTGTAAAGAAAAAAATGGCCAGGGCAGCCTGCCAAGAAGAAAGCCCTGCTGTTCTCAGATAAAGCCAGAAATGTCCAGAATCTCTGGATTGCTTCCTGTCCCAAACCACCAAATAACTTATCAATCCCTTTACTAGAAGATGCACCCTGACAAATTTTCAAGGGGGTGGCACACGGAACCCCCAGGAAGGCAATAATGCAGTTTGTTAAGGGTAGGGAACTGTGAAAAAAAATGGCCAGGGCAGCCTGCCAAGAAGAAGAACCAATACTAAACCAATTCTAAACTGTAGTGAGTCAACTGAAAAGAATACTGAACTAATACTAAACCAATTCTAAACCGTAGTGAGCCAGCTCAAAGGAATACTAAACCAATACTAAACCAATTCTAAACAATACTCACTGGAAAACTACTCAGGCAGGTCCCAGTCTGACCCCCATTTTGTTTTTGGCGGTTCTCGCTATTGACCCCCCCAATTCGTTTGAGGGGGGGGGCCCTTTATTAATCACTCCCCAACATTACACAAAAACATCAGCCCCCAGCAGCGCAAAGCACGTCCTGACTCTTGACGGCATGTTGCCCCAGAACCTGAATCTGAACGAGGCTACCATCCAAAATCCAGAGCATCAATGAAGACCAGCATGTCAACCCGATCCGACCATGGCAACCGCGAAACAAGATGCACATCCGTCTTCCCCGAAGCCGGATCGATCCAAGTCTCGCCGGAACCCCGCTGAAAGATTTCATGGCGTTTGCTGCAGCCATCGCACACGAAGAATGACATGTTCTCCACGATGGCCACAGTTGGAATCTTCACCTGTCCATGGCTCCTTTTGGATTCCCAGATATGCCACAGGGGGAGCGGGTACCGGGGTCTCAGTTCCATTTGTCCTAGCCTCGTCCTTCCGCAGTTCCACGAGTCAACTCCATTCACAAGGGGTGGGGATTCCCAAATCCTGCCCCCGGGTGAAATCCATTCCTGCAGATTCACACAAATTGCACACACATGGAGTCACAAGTGATCACAAAAGAACAGCATGGCTCCGATTCGGCCTTTGGGCCGTGGATCGATGATTTTTCCACGACGGTTTACAAACATCCTCGCACAAGGTCGCATTCATGCAACGACTTCTCCTAAATGATGCTCTTGAATGCTCAAGCTGCGTGTGAACAAACACGTCTTCAGCGAGTGCCATCAAATGAGTCTCCAGCGCCTTGTCGAACATTCCTTGGCAGGCTGGCAGAACTCATGCGATAAAGGTCTGCTGCAAGCGAGCAAATAAGCCAGTCAAAACTTGTTGTCTCAGCGAGTGACATAGGAATATGGTGAGCACCCCATTTCCCCATAATTTGGAGTTTGTGTGCCCCTCATTTCGTTTACCACAGAGGTAAATATGGCTCTGTCTGCTTTTGAGGGTGCCGCCTTTTTCGGGTTCTTAGAGGGACACCAAAAGAAAAAGTGAAACCCTTCATGCTGCATGCTTCACTTACAGCTGAGTCAACATCCTGGGACCCCTCAAGCCCTCTCGAGAAGGGTTTGGAGTAATTGCCTGTGACCTGGCACGATTCGGGGGCTGGCAAATGAAGGTTTGTCAAAAGTAGGTGCACTTTTGGGCATCTTCAAAAAAGGCCGCACAAGGCACCAGGTCTCAAAAGAGTCCATATTTTTGACAGCACCCTGATGGCTGCTTCTGCTCTCAGACAATATCTAGGCTCGTGGTCGCAACACATGGTGCTTGTGCTTGCTTCTTGAGACAAAAAAGAAGGCTCAAAAAGTCCAAAGGACACGGAAATAGAGGGTTCACCAAGGTCAACCACACTCGGGATTTGGACAACCCAGTTCCATGTCCTTTTGCTGCCACTGCGGCAACCAGTAAAGGCTTTCCCACGAAACCAACATAAGCACACTGAATTCATGGCTTCTCAGCCTATCAGCCCTTTCGGCCGAGTCGCGGATGCCCTTCTCCACATCGATGAGGCTCAGTTGTTGCGGAGTTGTGACAACAATGGCCGCATCGATCCGGGCCTTGCCGCAGATCTGTCAAACTCACCTACCATCAGCCCGTCGCTTTCGAGCAGGTTACCAAAAGCCAATGCCCAAAGGGCTGTGTACAAGAAATGCCCCTCCAAGTAGATTCGCCCTTCTTTACAAGCAGGGTTCTCCAATCTGCATGCACTCGCAAACGTACCTACGCATATGTATAATAAAGTATATGTTTATATATACACTCATACGTTGTTGTGCTGGTTTGCTTGCATGTTGTTTCAGTTTTTGTGACCGCGCGTGTGTGAACACCAAATACAGCACCTCCACAATGGATGGTTTGGGATGCCTTTCAAACCCTTGCCAAAAGAAAGGACCCCACTTCTTAACCATTTGCTTAAGCTTCCTGGAAATAAATAAATAAACAGTATTTCCAGTAGTGACAGATTCCCTTTAAAACAACAGCAGATCATCAACAACATGGGTATGGGTCAAAATCAAACCACCAGGAATTGAACCGCAGGTTTTGGTCCATGTTTCCACTGACTGCTTAAGCATTAAGCAATGGACAAACAGCTGACGGTCTCTAGCTCGCCTGCTGCGCCACTGTGAGGTGAATATCTCCGGTGCCGGGCGGCATGTCCACCAACAATACGTCCAGCTCGCCCCACCTGGCGCTGGGCGAATCGGCCCCGGACTCAAAACGGCGAGAGTGAGGTCTCCACTTGGAGGATCAACGTCAGCCTTTCCAGTTGATCTTGGCTGCATCAACTTGGTTGATGGATGAGCCAAGTGACAATTTGAACGCATCATTCTGATATGTGCTTGGCTGAGGGGGCTGGCCCTGTGTGCGATGCCCTGGGCTATTTCCAGGCATATAGTTGTGTAATTGTGCGAATACATGTAGGTTCTTCAACCGTCTGCTTGGTGACGTATTTGTACTTCGTGCAGGGCTTCTGTCCATCAAACACCCCAAATTCTGGACCCTCTGTCAAGACTTTTGCCAAAGGACCCATACTGTTGGCAATGAGTTTGCGTGTACCATGCCGCCTTGAAAAGCAACCCAAAAAAAGAAAACACACACTCAAACACATCGCTGCTCGGTAGATGTCTGTTTTTTGCCTAGGGCTGGTTTTTTCGTTCCGCTAGTTTTTCGCATCCCCAGCATCACCAGCCTCACTTGGACCTACGGCCTCGGGCTGCCTATTGGCGGGGCTTTAGGCTGGCTTATTGGATCTTATTGAGGGTGGGTCTTGGATTGATTGGGTTCATGTAGGCTCAGCGAAGGGCTGACATCCAGGCTGCTGTTGGGTGGGGTTAAGGTTGACTTTGGGTGGGTTTGGGGGGTTGCCTTGGAGCTGGTTTGTGTTAGGTGTGCTGCTGGTTTAGCAGCTGCTTTAGGGTTGCTTTAGGCTGCGGTTGGGTGAGTCTTGGGCGAGTTCCAGCCAATGCCCCCAATACCCGAAAACCAGCCCAAAACTCACCCAACCACGCCAAACAGCAACCCTAAGGCAGCTGCCAGCAGCACACCCAACACAAAGCAGCGCCAAGCCAACCCCAAACCCAGCACTTGGTTTTCCCTTCAAACCACGAACAGAACACAAATCCTCAGAAAAGACGAGCCACCTAGATCCAAACAGGGGTCACCCCCCTCCCCGATTCCATCTTCAACGTGTTGACGCGATATTCACTCCGAACATCCGAGGCGATGGTTTGACGCGCTCAGCCGAGGTCCGGGCTCCGTGGTCGTGAGCATCTGCCCCACCATGGCCGACACCATGGGCCCCCGCACCGCCGCGTAGTCCGCGGGCCGCAGAAAGCCCATGGACATCAACGGCGCCCCTGGAAAACGTCTGGCAAACGCCGCATCCACCAAACCGCTGCACAAAGAAACACGAGTGGGTGTTTCATGGTCTCTGCACTTGTGCAACAGATAGCTCAAGGTTCCATAGTGGTGAAGTATTGGATGAAAACCAAAAATCTAAGTTCCAGCAGGTCAGCATGTGCCGTGCAAGCAAGCGAAGGGTCAGGTCGTGTCCGCGGGGTGCCTTTTCCAGCCACGACCCGCCTTCGAAGTGCAGGGGGATGATGCCTGCGCTGTGCGAGTCCCCAAAGCATCACACAGCCTTGAACTTGATTTTGATGCTAGGCTAGGATCCAAGCCTTGTCGCCAAATTTCTGAAACGTAACATGTAAATCTCACCAGTCGAAAAGGCTGTTCATAAATGCAATGTTCAACAGCTTGGCAATGTGTTGCTTGAGAAAACGTGTCTTGAGAGGCTCCAAACCAAAAATTGCTCTACCCTCCGAAATACGTGTGTTGCTGACACATCCCTGAAGATGCGAGCCAAAAAGGCTCGTGCTGCAAACCTGGCCTAGTGTCACAAACCTCATGAGTACTGGTCGAGGCGTGCGTATCCAAAACCTTGGCAGAGTCAGTCCTGGAAATACGCAACTAAGACAGGGTGCAACGGTACCCTGAACAAAATCCGCTAAGTTGCCGCAAAGTCGACTTGCCCAATATTTCTGGAGGCTTCTCCAACTAGGAATCGGACCCCTTTTTTGGATGGGCGTTCAAGGGAAACCAAGACTAGGTCCTCCAGTGGAGAGGATAGAATAAGGCAACCTGTTTTCTGTAGTCTACTTTAGTAGGGGAACCCTGCCCCGAAAAAGGGTAAAAGGGCACTACTGACCTTGAAAAGGCTTCCACCTACCCGGAGTCCCTCATTTTGAGCACCACTGCACCCTTCAGATCGCGCCTCCCGCCTCTGATGCGTAGACCTTCTCAGCGACGCTGGCCGGCACCATGGAGGGCAGTGAGGGCCCGTAGATGTCGGCGTCCAGAATGCCCACCTGGCAACACTCGGCTGGAACTGAGAAACATGGGGCCGCCAAAGCACAACATGCCACAGGGGGCAGGACATGTAGCGACACTGAACAGGCAGTGCTACACGCGTCTTCGAGGCTGTGGGACTGAAGCGTCCTCAAACCGCAGTACATGTTGAATCAGCGCAACAAACCATTGCCTAACCGGCCTAACCATCTCGCCAGCAAACTCGATGCCAAATTCATTGACAACCAACATGGTGTGCCAACCACAGAAGCGGCCTAGAAGCGGCCTAGATTTGGACGTTTCTAGACTTGCAAGCTCCCACACCGGCTCCTCCAACTCTCAAACACACAGTCACGGGAACAGGGCGGAAGCATTTCAGGATTCTACCTGCAAGAACTGAACACTATCTTGCTGTGGCACTCCCTGTGCCTTGAAAAGATCATGCAACGCGAGACTCCACAGCATAGCAGAGTAGCTGTCCCGCTTCGACATCGAGTTACAGGAAAAGCCATTTCTAGTACACGGTTTGCCTTGCAACTTAAGGGTACAAGTTGACATACTGCTTGGCAAGAAGAAACAACGACATGTCGGACGCTGTCAAACTATGCGTTCACTGCTATGGACATCATCAATTATATAGTGACTGTTGTGGATTGGAGATTCCCTCATGTCCTCTCGACTACACCATGGACTACTGGCAAAGTTCACCGAACCCAGGTGTGCACAACACACAAACGCACATGCTGCGCTAGCTGCCTTGAGGCCCAAATGTCTTTGCATCGTGAAGGCCAAGTTGACACACACCTCGGCGGAAAAGTGGGGCAGAAACCGGGTCTGAGAAATCAACGAGATGATCCCGCCCATCAAAGCCATGTCAATCTTGGGATCGCTTTGGCATCGCTTCTCAGCTGTGTTTTGGACGTTTTGCAAGGAGTCAAAGCGAAAACCTACGGCCAAGCCTGAAAAGTGCCGCGGTGGTGAAGGAAGCAAGTCAAAAACAAGCATGGCACAACCGACTAAAATTCCAGTCAGAGCCATGCCACTCCCGACTAACTTAAGCAAGCCCGCAATGCCGGGAATCGCACAAGCTGCCAACATCCCAAGCCCGCTGTCTCACAGTGCTGATTCAAACTCAACAATTTCAACATATGCCACTCGCAGCTTACACTATACCCTTGCTGCCATTCTGAACTTCTCATCGGAACACAAAGACCCTCAAGCCTTGTGTTTGCCGGTGCTTTCAGTTTCACTAAATGTTAATCTGGAGCTTCTGCCAGCCGCTTGCACCACTATTCAAGTACACTCTGTTCATGTAGTTGATGCGCATGACGAACAAGTATGTCACCTTGATTGTCGCGGAACAAACATGGAACCTGACTGAGGCTGCCTGGGAGAACACTCTGAAGGTCCCCATGTTTGATTGCGTCGGAGTCTTCGACCCCAGCCAAGTCAAGCTTCCTAACCACTGCCCAGCAGAAGAGCAAAGGAGAACAGCAAAGAGCAAAGCGGGAAAATGAGAAAAGGGGGGCGGGAGTCGGGGGAGATGAGGGGCATAGTTTGGATGTGATTGAGGACGAAGGAAGCAGAACTTCTCAGTTCCGACGGGCTCTATGCAGCCCAAGAGCAGAGCTCTTGCCCACACCACCCTTGCCGGAAGCCACTGCCAGCACGGAGTTGACCTGTCTCAAAATGATCGACCACTCCAAGTGGAGGGCTTTCTTGATGTTGAGTCATACCCGTCATATACAATCATAACATTTGGGGAAATCACGGGACATCATCGTCGCTGGGACGGGATTGATACAAGATGGGTCTTGATTGGCCACGCTGCGTGGCCTAGTGATGCACGCAGCCCCACAAAGCTAAGCAGCAGAAGGTTGGAGACGTGCCCGAACCAAAGGATTGAAGATTGTCAGAAATAACGTCTCCCGCTGATGCTTTCTGGACAGAGGTCTGAGCTTGAAAGATGTAAGAAACACGTTTGAGCAAAAATAGAAACGGGTAGCACAATATGAGCGCAGAAGTGATCTGGTGCCCCGGTCTCGCTTATTGGCTCATGTCATCGAGTCGGTGAGCATGGCATGCGACTGCATTTTGGAAGATGCACGGCCTTGTATGGCCTTGCAATACATAGCTGCAGCTAGAATCTGTGCATAATGCAAATGCAAACAAAACACCAATCGAGCACTGGTTTTACCTGCATTTGTTAACACGAATGCAGCCGCCCCAACGTGGCCTGTGAGAAGACGTCACTCAAATCAAGATCCACGCATATCCGGGCATCAAATGACATCTACCTGTCGCTCCCCAGCCCGCGGCAAGGCCTTGGACAAACCGTTCCTCGGGCGAACCATCGGGAGCCGAGCGAGATCTTGTGTCTTGCCACTGTTGCCGTCCTGAACGAAACAAACCAGCCAGCTCGGGGAAGAAACCCTACCCCCCGACCTGCTCCACTGATTTTGGGCCTTCCACCCAAAGAACCGCCAGGCGGCACCGGCGGTTTCTTCGCCGCGGCGGCGAAGTGCCGGCAGCGCCTGGAGCCGAACTGAAGGTGAGAAAATGTCTCATAAGTGACGGGTTCTCCGGCAAAATTCGAGCCGTTTTTTCACCAGCCCCCAGTAAGTATAAAACAATCAGGTACGAGGGCAAGGGAAATAATCCATGGGTGAACAAGAATAGTCGCCTGGACCAACTGAGCAAAAGAGCAGTCGTCACTATCAGAGCTCAAGGATGCCTTCCTCTATATGCGAACGATCCGCGATGAAATTGATCGATAGGTACCAAATCGAATAACCCAAGCATCTCTCGTTCTCACATACACACATGGGTGGTGAAATAGAGTAACCCCAAAATGGAGCGCTAAATGGAAACAATGAAACTGAAGCCTGCAGTCCATATCCTGGTGGCTTGATTTTAACCCACATGTCCAACTGCCGGACCCCCACAGAGTCAAGGCACAGGCGCCGCATGGAGGCATAGAGGCTTGCCATGGCGTGAACGCGATCGAACGCGCTTCGCCCCTTCGGATTGCTTGGGAGAAGAGAGATGCCTGTGAGCTTTCCAGTGTCTCCAAGAGTACACCATGAAAAAAAAACGAGAACATGGAAATGCAAAATGCAAGTGGTATACAAACATAATCCCAACTACAGTACAAGACATCTAGTTTCAACATATTTGTGGATTTTGCAAAAGCCAAAGAAAGTAAGGTGCTCAAAAGGTTGATTTCAGCCATACTTCTGAAGGCCGAGCTGCCAAGAGCCTGGCCACATACTTGTTTTTTCTTCTTCTTTTTTTATTAAATCAAACAACACCTTCCAACTGATTCACCGCTGAAAGCAGTTCTCAAAAAACACCTTCCAACTGAATCACCTCTGAAAGCAGCAACGTCCAAAGTCAGGCTATGAGTTTGTTGCCCGTGGCTTTGAGCAATCTTGGATGCCGCCTGTGTGTGGTGATGTTCCATCTAAGCTGACAGGATGCAGACAAGCAAAATGGGACGCCCATTCGGATGCCACTTAAAGGCGATTCAAGCACACCTTTTTGAAGGGTCTCAGTGCCTGTTTTCAGAGAGCAAGGCATAGCAGCTTGGGACCAGCTGCTATGCCTTAGTGACCAAATTTAGATGCGCTCGCTCAGCTGTGGCTGTGGTTTAGGGTCAGTCAGCCCTCTGTCCTCACGCGCTCAGAGCTTGCAGGATCATTTAACGAGATACTGCCATGCCTGGATATTTGGCAAGCAACGTGTGGAGAGAGGCAAACACCTATGCTGCCAAAAGAAGCAATTGAGTACGTCCATGCGTCATGCATTGAAGAAGAAAAGGTGCTGGACTGCGTTGCGGTCAAACGTTGGTTTGACCAAAACACCGCAAATACCAATTCAAGGCCAACACAAATGAAAACCGATTACACGATGAATGCACATTGCTTGTCTGGATGTTGATTGGCTCAGCTGCCCAAACTTCAGTATTGAAAACAAAAGACCCCTTACCTTGTCAACCGGAAGTATCTTGAGGGGTCCAGTAATTCTCCTGCAAACATCAGCTTCCATCTAAGGGGTTGTTTGGATTGGTTGTTTGATGGTTGAGGAAGGGTTTCCCATTCACCCTCTACATCAGCCAGGGGTGCAAATCCCCAAACCACCAATCCAAACAAATTTTCTATCGGTTACCTGAAACAATTTGTCCTTGGTTCGGGCTCCGCAGCGTTCCCGCAAGGCAACCACTATCTCGGACTCACAATCCAGAGCATGGATTTTGTTCGTGGCAAGGGCTAGATCTGGGTTGTTCTAAATGCGGGGATCCCTAATCCGAATGCATTGCCTCCATTTGCTCAAGTCCCCTAAACCAATCCAACAATATCTACAGTGATAGATTATAATCATCAAACAAAAGTCAACTTTGTCCCTTTACCGCAACCTTTGCGTTGGGCTCCCGGGCTCCCCAGGCGATGCGTGCCGGCCCCCGGACACGCTCCGCTGGCGAGAACACGGCAACGTCCTGCCGTGATTCCAATGTTACGCTGCTCATGGCTGAGGGAGGGGACGGGGAGGGAGCCCAAAAACCCATATAAAGCGGCCTTATTTAGGGCTTATTTGGGCTCCCTTCCCCTCCCCTCCCTTTTCCCCTGAACCATAAGCTTCTGGCTGCCGTGACAACAACGCGCAAAAATGAGAAACGGCAGGTACAGAATATCTCAAGAATGGATCGAACATAACCCATCAACTGCCGTGGATCGTTGAGGTTGGCCGAGCAAGCCGAGCAACCCATTTCTCTTGGCAACAGCACCCGGCCGCTCCTTTGATTGCCGTGTATCCAGCAGGAAGCAGTCCCCGTTCTCCCCGGCTACTGCGAGCAGCCTGGTCCCAAGACCAACAAAACCATGCTGGGGGGGGGGGGGGAAAGAGACATGAATTGGAATTCAACATGGTGACTAGAAAGCCTTGTGCATCGCGGGGTGCTTAGGTACTATTGAGAGCCGTTGGGGCTAGCATGGAAAGCACCACAAAACAGAAAAGCGAGCATCGGAAAATCAGCTTAAATATGTGGGCAAGCAAGGTGAGTCGCCCGTCTCAGTACATCACTTGATACAGACGGTTGAAACATTGAAACTGGCATCAAACTTGCTCTTCTTAACGGCGTGGCTAATTGCTCGCACCAAGGCGCCTCCTTTGCTGTGTGGTACAAGTAAGAACATCCACATTGATTTGGATCCCTTTACATCCCTCGTCCCTCTACGTGGACATGCATTCTGTTTGGCACTAGTGTGTGCCGAGCAATTATTGCCTCATGAAATATATATATATATATACATATGTATATATATATATACTCATAAATCCCCTGAAGGCAATGTAGTAAGCAACATGCATCCCTCTCGGGTATTGCAGACCCGCGCGGTGCAATAGCTTCCAGCTCGGGGCGAACAAACAAGCTGGCCGCAAAGGGGCTAAGCTACCATCTATCCATCATTGTGCGTCAACCACCTCTCAAGAAACAGTTGACTCGGGTAAGTCCAGGATTGAGGTGTCAAAGATACTGCCTGCCACCAAAGGAATAGAGCCTAGACTGGCTGATATATGGGTATGTCTGTTGTTGAGGGTACCATTTTTGGGGAACACCAAAAGGAAAACCAGCTTTGTTTGTTATTTTGTTTTTTGGGGGGGGTCCCTAACAAAAGACACGCCCATATTATTGGTCATGTTGATAGATTTTGTGATCAACGAGTCCCAACGTACACGGGAGATAGGTTAAACAAGATTATCTCGGATTTGCTTAAGTCCCCAGGAGATAACATATGCAGTGGTGGTAGATTCCCTTCAAAACCAACAGGGGAACATACATAATATTCCCAAGCAAACATGCTGCCGAATGTTCTGAGAAGAGATGCGCACGCAAGCTGAGCGCAGGCTGCCAGGGCGCCTGTTGGGGCCGTAGGCAACATCAGAGAGCGGCTGGCCGAGGTCGAAAGCCTGGCAAGATCGGGATCAGCTGATCGAGTCAAGAAAGGACGAGCCTCACGTACTGGTAATTGCTCCAAATCTGAATTCGACAGTTGACCACCATCCATGCCAAGCCAAAGTAGTTCTTTGTGTGTCTGGACAGCAGCCAAATCTTCCATGCAGGTGGATTATTGTGATAGTTCTGAAGCACAGCACCCCGCACAGAAGCGAACTGGCTTATTTCAAGTGGAAGAAACAAGGAAAGGCGAAGCACACGTACTGCAATCTGGAACCTTGTGGCTGAATGGAGCATGAACCCAGCAGGACTCGAAGCTGAGCTGAACATGTGGCAGTGATACAGACTCCTCAGCTTGATGTTCTGCATGCCATTCAACAAAAAGGCGCAAAAGGTGCGAAGCTCTTGGAGTTCCCCTCCCAAAACATCAGAACATGGCAAGCCCACACACACAGAGAAAAATCAATCTCCTTAGCACAAAAAAAAATGGAACCTAACCCGTGGCTCTGCAGTTGTTTCAATCAAGGCATTGGCTGCAGCACTTTGCGAACATCTACAGCTGCCAGACTTAGACTTGAGTCCAGACCGCCATGCTTTCTTCGAGCCATGTTTACCCAACTCTTGCTAATATAAGCTGCCAACAAAAAAGGCAATGATTCTCCCAGTCAAGCAATGTGGTGCCATACTGTGGATGGGACAAACTCCTGGACCAGTTGGGATGGATGAGACCCTGTGCAGGGCCTCGGGGTTTCGCCCAACGTGCCCGGCAACCCGATTCCCACTATTGGCCAATATGGGTCTGCCTTTTTAATGGCCCCCCCAAAATGCTGGTATTTCTTATTTTCCTTCGGTTTCCCTTTAAACACACAAAAAAAGCCCCAAATCAGATGACCGGGGCCTTCCCCACTCCTCTCCCTTGCTCACCACATGGCCTGCTGCATAGTGCCGGTCTCTACGTCCCACAGCGCACAAACGCCGTAGACATCCGAAGACCTCTTCAGGCTTCTTCCAGGTATTCTCTGAGACATAGGGCTTCACAGCTTAGGCCTGTTGAAATAGTGAAAGATAGGGAATAACAACCGATGGGGGGGAGCTGAATGGCTGTGAAGTGCTTTCGTCTCTCCTTCACACTACAGAAGACATAGCCATCAATTGCATGTGGTGTATGCATGGTCCTGAACGAAAAAACAATTCCACGCTGTTTCAACATGAGTGGTGAAAACCATCCGCTCGCATGCGTTCCGCTTGAGGGGGGCACGCCATCTGCAGCGCGGAAGTGCTGCAAGGCCTAAGTCAGCCAAGAGAAACTGAATGGCTCGCTGTCCCAACGGCTTCCCTTTTTGGTACAAGTAAAATGGGACGGAAAAAGGAACCAAGAGCTCGTAACTCGGTCTTATGCGGGAAAGTTGCCTATTCCAATGGCCACAATCTGGTAAAAATGGACCCAGAACCATGTAAACTCTGGCCGGAATTGTCCCTTAACCTCCAGTTGCCCGGATTTTGAGGGCGTGACTCACTTGAGCCGGGTTTCCGCAGATCTCAACTGAGCTTCCGACTCGGAGGCGTCCACGGAGGTGATGGGAGTGCACCGAGCCTCTCGGGTACATGCTAGGCCCAGGCTTGCCAGAGATCTGCAATGGGTGTGTGGCTTCTTGAAGGTCGGACCCCCTAAAATGGATTTCGGTTGTGTGTTGTGGTGTCCCCCCCCAAAAAAGAGGTACCCTCACGTGATATGTTCGTTTGTGAGAAAGCCTCTGATTACATTGTAGCAAGGATCACAAAGGGCATTTGCTCGCTTGGCTTGCACGTACCATCCTAACCCTTCCAGGTCAATGTCGCGGCTCCTGCTTACCAGGGCGAGCAAGCAAAGGCCGTTGAAAAGCATGGGATCCTACAAACCCAGGTAGCAACAACTGAGTAACAAGTTCAACTACTGTAACACATTTCTCCTATGAACCCGTAAGTATGGGCAATCTAAGTGTAGGATCAAGCTCCTAGCAAAGCTGGGTGAGACTCATGTCAAAGAGCCGGGGTGGGCTGCTGCATGCTTTCCCTGACGCTTTTTGTTCGCCAAGCGAAGTTCGGATCGAAGCATCCGGGGCGCAAACATGCACAAAGCAGCGATTCCAAACAGGCAACTGCCACGCATCCAAATGGAAGAAACACAAAATGATTCCCATGGGCTGACAAGCAATTCCGTGGATGGTTCAACTTGTCATCAAGGAAAAAATCACATAAGGTCTCTACTCCAAAGCAAGAACTATTGACTGCAAGTGCTGACACACAAGTTCACATCGGATAATACTAGGCCAGAGTACAAAAACAAATCTAGGGAAAAGGTTCTGTGGTGAGCTACTTCCCCCTCAACCCCCAGCCCCCAAGTACTAAACTTGACTTCGGACACTACTAAACCAATACTAAGCCAACAGATTCACCACCAGCCTCAATTGCAGCCATAAATGGGGGCACCTCCAAAACAAACCCGGCTTTAACTGTGCATTCATATTTGAGCTTACTGTTACTTGCAAATAATAGGACACCTCTAATTGAAAAATTGAAGCTCAATCGTGCCTTGCCAATTTGAAGTGCGTCCAAAGAATGCTTCGAACGATTTGATTTGAACTCTTAATGTGTCATTGGATACGGCTTTGACCCTTTCCGTGCCCTTGCAAACCGGACCCCCTTTGTACTTGCCGGATCGGAGCGGGAGCATTTTCACCTTCCGGGCCTATTATTTGTGTGTTTTCCCCGAATAGTACAGGTATCAGGGGAGGTGAATAGAAGAATTGCTACGGGAAACGGGATACTCCAAACTTCAAACCATTGCCGTACTCAAAAATCAAACGCAACTTGCCATGTGCCAGTCGTATGATCAAGGCTGCAGTGCGCGACCTCTGGCTTTGCTTGACTGAGCCGAATTGGTTGGCAACGCAGGCATTCTACCCCACCCAAATGACGAGAAGTATAGTACTTAGTTTTGGCTACAAAGCTTTGCCGTCTGCAACCTGGCTCAGATGTGTCATGTTCGACTAACATCGCTTCCCAGTGTTGAGTGCTTTTCCGGTTCCCGTGTCCTCGTCTTTCGTGGAGCCCTAAGGGCTCGGACCAAGATATCAACGTCCGCAAGCATTGCCACAAATAACAAGGGAACCATCAAACACCCTGTCAGATTCCGAAATTCCCCGTCGCCTGGGGGTTGGCCTCGTGCCGTAAGAGTCGGCGCAGCTCCCCATCGGCGCTCCAAACCTCGATTGAGCAGCTGACCAAAAAACAGCCGCGCGAGAAAGTGAGCCGCCGCCAAAATCCGCATGTGCCAAGCTGGAATGTCTCTGAATCCTTCCTTTTAAAGACTCGCCCTCGGTTTTTTGAGGGGTTTGGTCGTGTAAGTGTTGTGGTCTCTTCCGTAGTCTTCCCGTGATCTCCCTGTAGTCTTTCCGTTGTATTCCTGTAGTCTTCCCATCATCTTCCGGTCACTTCTCATCTATCGCAATTCAGAAGAATTGCAACAATTTGCAAAACAAAGAGAGAAACACAAGCACTTTGGTTAGGCGTCGTCTGGCCTTCGTTTCAAGACGGCCTCGCGCCCTACAAAAAAAAACAAAAAACAATCAGTACCACTATCTTGAAAGACTCACCATCGTGTCTGTTTGTTTTACCCTCATCCCTTGTAATCCTTTAGTGGCAGCACGCATTCACACGCGGTGGGATGTGTCAAAGAGGATACATGTTCTGAAACGCTGGTCCCAAAAGTGCTGTCAAACGGCAACTCTTCTGATCTGTAGATCACAGGGCTGAGCCAGAAGAAATGCACACGCATCCCACAAGCAAGCAAGTCTGGTTTCCAGGCCAATGTCTGACGACAAATGATTGAACGGCACACATTATGTTTTGGTCAACATGTCAACAAAGTCACTCAGAAGGCGACACCTAAAGAACCCCTTTGATACAACCATCACCCACGCAAATGTCCAAAACACGACCCAGCCAAACACAACCACACGCGATGCTCTACTACAATTTGTTGATACCAGTAAAGCGGCGGAACTGGGAGGCGGAAACTTCAAACGTATATGAACTATAGTTTGGAGCACGCTTCTATTCCCCTTCCCTCCCTCCCTCCCTCCCTCCCTCCCTCTCTCTCTCTCTCTCTGTGTCTCTCCTCTGTCTCTCTCTCCCTCTCTGACTCTCTTTGCGCCTTCCTCTAGCGTCGACCCACTGAAAGTCGCAGAGGGTTTACCTTTAAATGACCATGCAACAATAACACAAGCTTTTTGAGGTCGACAACCCGAAAGTCAACAGAGGTTGGCACAAGCAAAGTGAAACCCGGAAAAACAATCAGACACAAAAACCAGTTTTTGCGGGTCGACACGGTCAACGTGCTTTTGGAAGGTTGCGAAGCAGTGCGAGTGGCGGTGCCAATGGGCCCGGCTCCGACCCGATCCGCACGCGTCCCGAGACCACCGACGCGAAAGAGGTGCCTTTACGCACATGCCGACTAGTCGAATTCACGCGAAGTTTCTGCTCATTCCTATTCCCCAGTTCTCGCAATGTTCAGCTTTTTCATGGCTGCTTTTGCATGCCAACATGTTTATCAGAGATGCACGCTACGGACTTCCTGGGAGTAAAGGCCCGTGGCGCAATGCCAGTGCACCCTTGAGGCCAACCCTCGAGGGAGGTCGTGGGTAGAAAAAAGGGATCATACCTGCACCCTTCACAACACCCACCTATTTTTCTTTGATGTTTGAAACTAGTATAGACGACGTTGTGTAGTCCGAAATGCAGTTTCCCCGGCCCCATAAGCACCTCCACCAAACAGAGCAAACAATGCAATTGACACCGAAGCCGCCAAGCCTCGCTTTCTGAGTGGATTGGCCAAACAAATAAGTATCTGCTTAATCTTCCAAACAAGTACTCCCAAACGACAAAGTCCTTGCATTTTTGCGTTTTCCTTGAAAACCCGCAGCCTGCCAATAAAAACAGCGCAACGGAGGGTCCTGGCAGGGTCCTTGCAACTGAGCCTTCCCCACTGGCACACTGCGCCCAAGTCTCTCCTAAAACTGCTTTGCTTTGAGTGCCACCGCGGACGCAACCCCCCATGGCACATCGCAGGATACAAGGCACCTAAACGCACTTTAAGCATAATATATATCTACGTACGAGTAGGAAGGCAATCCCCATGGCACATCACATGCCAGCTTGGATGTTTGCACGCCAATATGAAGGCAATTCCAATGGCACATTACACGGGCAACAACAAGTTCATGCGCCAGTAGGAAGGCAATCCCCATGGCACCTGCAAAACAACACACATCTCGAAAAATCTGTCCGAAGCACAAAGATGAAGGCAACCCCCATGGCACATCGCAGAAGCAACCGCAACGTGTCTCCAAAAACTGCTTTGTTTGAGCGCCACGACGGACTCAATCTCTATGGTACATCGCGTATTGCAAGGCACTTGTTAGCAGCTAAAGAGCTGGAAAAAGGTGGAATTGTTTGGCAAGTTTTCTCTGGTAAAAACAAGTCCAAGAACGAGTCCAAAAAGAAAGAGAACATACAGCCGCAACCCACCTACGCCGTGGCCTATGCAGGGCGCTGCTGCAAAAAGAGTTGCGGAGGGCGCTGTTGCAGGGTGCTGCTGCAAAAAGAGTTGCGCAGGGTGCTGTTGCAGGGTGCTGCTGCAGGGTGTTGCTGCAGGCCGAGACTCAGAGTTGCGCATTTTGCTGTTGCAGGGTGCTGCTGAGGGAAGGTGTTTTCCATGTGTGCCAATGCGCTCGCCCTACCCAAAAGACCTCAACTAAATCTCAGGGCACCACGTTCAGCATGTATTTCTCTACAACAGCTGTCTCTTGAAAACATGCTGAACCCAACGCCACTGGCACACCGAGTTGCAACGACCCTACCGGATGCAGTTCGTGTGCGTATTACACACAAAGAAACAAAAACAAAAACATGCCACCGAAACCGAACGCGACGACTTTCTCACATGGGAGTATAAAGTCCAGGACCTTGGGAAGTGAGAAGCCTCCCAAAACCAATGAACTGCCCTCTGGGGTCGCAGGCCCTCAGGCAATCACCGCTGGAAGCCAAAAGCTTCTGACTTAGCCAGCGAAGCCTGGCTCGCTAGGCGAAAAGAGTGGGGGGGGGGATCTGCATTGTTGCCGAGCCATTTCCCTTTGTGCAACCTAAAGCGGCGATCGTTTTAATGGAAACCACCGGTAAACTGATCAACCTTTGATTTGGGGAAATCCAGTGACCCCTGTTGTGTGCTTCGCGTCTGAGAAATCATGTCACCATTCTGCTCCATGCCAGTATCTGGCAAAGTGTGATGGCAACTGACCGGCTCTTGTCAAACGTTTGCCAAACGAAGTATGGATCTAAGGAAACCCACACACCGAGCTTTATTCTGAGTATCCGTTTCATAGCTTCATGATGATGCCAGCCTGGATGGATTCATTGGGATTTTGTGGTAGCCATTGCTGCTGAAACAAGGATGTTCAGTTTCAGTCATTGGTGGTCCATTTGTTGAGTTGTATGGGGTCAAATTGTCTGGCAAACACTCGAATCTGAATATGGGAGCGTGTCACAACCCCTCCAACATGCTCTCTTCCCAAATGTCCGTCGCACGAGACACACACAGACACACAAGTTACGTCGAAAGGACATCTTGGGACCAGTCCGCCCAGACTTAAGCACCGAGGTGATGCAACTTAAATCAGCCGTGTTCCGTGTTCCTCTTAAACGTTCTGTAAGACCAACTTTAACAACCAATGAAGAAAGGTCATGCATAGGAACGTCAGACATGGGTAACGTGCGTAAACAATCATGTGTCTTGTGAGCTTATTTTTTTTAGTTGACTTAATATCGGGGCACTTTTTTGAGGGCCAGGGTGGAACAAAACAAAGTGCAGCGAAAACTTGAGATCCCTGGAAAGATGTTGCATACGCCTGTGAGCTTAGGTAAGATTCATGAGCTAGCAACGCCAGCAACACTACTCAGTTGCCCCTCTAAGTTAACCTAGATATAAAAGGTGATCACCTTTAGGGAGGACATGACTAAACATGCTCCAAATTACTGACACCAAAAGGTCGATTCATCCGGTCGCCTCGATCTATCTTAACAAGGCCCGAAGTCGAAGGCCGAACATGACAGAAGCGGCTCGTCGTTCTTTGGTGGTACCCCTTTTGTTGTATCGGTTTTATTGTTCAAGGAACACCAAAAGGACACCCGACACCAATTTCTTGGGGGCCAAATCCTAACGAAGACCCGCCCTTGGCCTGAGACCCTGCCAACACCCAATGGCAACCTGCCTGGTCGGCGGGTAGTAGTGTGGCAACCTGGTGGAGCTCTGAACTTCCTTGGCACGCTTTCACCCATGGCTTGATACGGCAACTACCAGCACCTGGGTGAGTTGCAAATCAACCAACTTGAAATCAGGGACACCCCCGAACAAAGGAAGCTTCATGGACAAGGTCGCAAACTACATTTTGCTCAGAAGCATCATGAGTGAGCCTTCTCTCAGAGCCAACTACAAGCGGACCTAAGTAAAGTCCTAGGATATGGATGTTCAAGTGCCATGCAGAAAATGGCGCGATTTGACCGGCACCAGTTCAACATACCACAGGGGTCGCGGCAAGCAGCACACAAGCCTTCTATAACCTGTGCATCGTCAATGGTGCTGCGGCAGAACAACATAGCCTAGCCATTTGTTCTGTTTCTGTTGCTCGAACAACTGAATTCATGCAAGCTCCTTGAGTTATTGAGCACTTCTGGAACAGTTGAATGCGATTCCAAAAAGAGCAACACGATCCCAACAGCTGATCAGCAATATTGTTGACACAGGCCAATCTTGCATATGGCTAAAAGCATGGACGTAGCACAAAACAATGTGTGTGTGTGACGTTTGCCGCCACGGGTCAATATGAGGAAACCGAAACAAGCTATCCGGACGCACTGCTATGTGGATAACTACGTGACCACCTACGGCCACTTGTCAGGACACGCTGCCATGTCATGTCGTCAAAGCTGCTTGCCGCCCTCACCCCATTCTCTGACAGCCAGCAGAAGGCGACACAATCGCAACTGCGTTTCAACACCAGTGACACAAGTCCGTCTTCAATTCCTATTGTCTTGGGCTCACTCACCACGTTCCAATCATGATTCAGTGATTCGCTCGAAGTCGCTGTGCGGGCTTGCAACTTTGAACCTTGCAAGATTCAGTTTCTCAGGGACCCCATTCATGAACGGCACGATGCAGCCTGCCCCTTTGAACCGCCCAGGTTTGTCTGTGTCAACAATAGGTACTCAAAACGGAACCCTAGAATGGACGAACTGAGCTGAGCGGCTGTGGCTCCTTCCACCCCCACAGTCAGCAGCTCCACAAAGTTGGAGGCCTCAGGCAAAAAAACATCGGCAAGTCCATGGAGGCGGTATTTTTTGAGGCTTGGTACAGGTTGGTGTAAAGGAGAAACAGCAGAAACAGCTTTTTGAGGGTGTTGGTTCAAAGCAAAAACAAAAGGAACACAACTTTTTGGGCCCCAATCCCTATTTGGACGTTTTTGAAGACGGCAGTCTGCAAGAGTTCTGCAGCGCGTTGGGGCAGCCGACAAAAAAACCTGAAAAATGCTGGTCCCTCAAAGCTTCCCAACAAACACTGTGGTCATCCTGACAACTCTCAGGTAAGCTGGTATAATGCTGGATATGTTCAATATATAATATATATACACATATCCAGATGGCAACCCCCAACAAACGCAGAAGCTCACCAACAGGAACATGAAAGACACTCATCCCAGCAGCGGAATCTCTTGCTGGCAAACCGCTCTCAAAGGAGTTTGATCGAAAATCAGTACCAAATCGCCAGCAGCGGATGCCTGATATATTTGGTCCCTTGTCAAATGGAAACTTGGTCAGGAGGCAGAAACACGGGCATTCATATATGTAATATATGTAGACAAGTAGTCTGGCAACAAGTATGTCCTCGGAAGTGGATAGGACCGCTGCGTCGTTGATTTACTTGGGCCACGCAGTTATTAAAATATGTCAAGGTTCAAACAGTTTCCGCACGATCCCCAGCAGGCAAATACGAGACAGTTTCGCAAACACTGACAGGATGAGCATCCTGATAGTCACTGGCCAGGTCATCCAGGGTGTGATGACATCCCGCTATCTTGCAAGCCTCTCCCGAAAGACTCCTCTCAGCATTCCTGCATGCAGTGAGGGAACAAACTCTCGGGATGTTCCGGCCATCGTCCCCGTCAAAAAAGGGAATCATGGCCGGAGGGTGGCCTATACTCTGAAGCTAAGCTCTATGAACCATGGCCAATTCCAAGTCTTCCAGGTCGGCCGTTCCCGAAAAGATGTCCATGTACATGTGCAGGGATGGATCTGTGTCCTTAGATTGAGCCAAATAAATCCCATACTGTGGATGCAATCCATTTCGCACCGGGGCTTTGGCGTCAAGCCGACGGGTCAAACATTGTCCCTCAACGGTTTTAGTCGAGCAAGGCTTGTTTAACTCCAGCTGGAAAACCCATCGTACTGACCCATCCAATGTAAAAAGCAAGCTTTGTTGGAGGAACCGTCTTGCACCGGCTCAAACAAAGCGGTACATATGTTCTGGCCATCTGAGCAACGCTCATAAGGCCAATGGTTGTTTCTACGTTATACCCAAAAGCGACGCCACAAGTCGTCTGGCATTTGCCAGATTGGCACATGGTTGTGGACAAGTATGCTTTCCGTGATCCCAAGCTGGGATTCCTCATCACTTTCATTTCGAACATCTTCCCAAGCCACAGAAAATGGCAACCTCAAAATCACCAGCACTCACCCAACATCAACAGCTGTCCAAACGGGTGTGTGGCAAATAATATCGGGGCACCTAGCTGGCTTCCCTAAAAACCAACCTGAAAAGGGCACCCTCAACACGACCTGCAAATATGGATGGGCGGTCTCGATTTTGTTAAGCCCCGTTTTAGTTTGTTATGAAGATACTTCAAAGGGAACTTTCAACCCTTGGTGTGGTCGCAAAAACTGACTGGGTTTTGCAGCCACCTGCTAAAAATGAACAGAACCTAGCAGCCAAAAAGGCAACAACATGCCAATAACAGTGAAGTCCCCTTTAAACCATCAAACAAAATGGTGGTCCTGTTGGTTTCCTGATACAAACCACCTAAAGAAAACTGCGGCTTTGGGTTTCTTTCCACGAATCAACATTACAAGACTTAAACAAGTCTTGAACACCGACTAACCTCCCAACATCTCCCAACTAAAGGGGAAACCCCCAAAAAAGGACCCCAAACAATGACAAAGAAGGGAAACAAAAAACAAAAACAAAGGGAAACTCAACTGGAGGGAAACCAACCACCAGACCAAAAGGGGAAACCAACTCCACTCCACTCCGGAGACTCGGATCGGACCGTCGTCGTCTCGAAGATCTCCGCGCCTCGGGGATGAAGGAGCTGCAGGCGATCAGAAGTTGCCGGCTCTGCGGGCTCCACTGCACCGCCTGCGGGTTCTGACCCGAGCGGCGCGGGTTCGGCCCGTGGGTCACATGGGTGGTCAA
>CAUJNA010000447.1:371055-398555 GCA_963377175.1 Effrenium voratum
TCCCTCATGAACATGCAGATTGTCGCCCAGCTTGACCACAACGCTCTGTGCTGCGCAACCCTGAAGCGGAATGGCTCACCCTGTGTGATACAAGCCGACATTTGCCGAGATGAGAGCATTATGTATTTACACCAGGTGCAACCACACCGTCGACACGTGCTCACGGCTGGATTTCCTTGTCAACCGTTCAGTACCCAAGGATCACAGCTTGCAATGTTGGACAGACGCAGTGCAGTATTCTTTCAGGTTTTAAAGACGGCTTATCTCACTTCGCCCTCTGCCATGCTTTTGGAATGCGTGCCCGGAGTCGCCAATCACATTGAGATCAGACAAGGCCTGGAGGATCTTGCAGAACTCCTTGACTTTCAATATGTCACGGTGATCATGGACCTTGCTCAGGTATGGCCTTGCTCGCGCCGTCGGTGGTGGGCACTTATGGTACCCAAGTACATGGATATCAATCAGGTACAGACGTGGCAAGTGGGTGCTCAGTTCAGCCGGGTTGATGCCTTGATATCCAAATGGCCACTGTGGCCGTCTGATCAGAGCTGGATACCACACCGGCCTTGGAAAAATGGTGTGTCCCTTTTCTTCAGAAGCTACTGGCCTGGCAGATCAGTCACTTAAGTGATGGAACTGCCTGTTGCGAAGTCTCATGGCTTGAGCTTGTCTTCATTTTGCATGCGAACGGCATTGCCGAGTTACCACATCCCGTTGCAAGCCACAACGGCACTGCATGGGTTCTTTCGTGTGATGCACCTCAGGAGTCACATGTCTCTTGTACGGTGGCTGGGCTCATTCGCTTCTTGAAAGGAGCCCTTTTTGCCTGCGGTGAATTCTTTGGATGCCCCATCAACGAGGTGAAGGGCTTATGCCTTGGAGCATGTGGGATTTCGTTTCCGCTCCAGGGACTCCCGTTGGTGATCCCTTTCAGTGAGCTTAAAACGGCTCGCCAGGCGATCCAACTGTTTACTCTAAGGAGGCCGGTGAGAGTCACGAACGACTTAAGCCGACCCATTAGGTGAGACAGCTTGAACCGCATGCTGCACCGCGCTTGCCGTGCACATGCCGAAGATCGTCCGCATGTAGGTCCACTAGACAATCTCCACTAAAGTGCAAAGATCCGCGACATAGCAATAAAGCTTTGAATTTCCTTGTCAACCCTGATTTCGGGGGTATCCTCAAGAGAAAATCCCGGAAGTTGGAGACCTACAGTAGGCTGATCTGCCAGCCCCCGCGAGGCTGGTTCTTAGAATTCATGCTTCCGGGGCTCAATCCGTAAAAAACAACAACTCACATCCATGCAGCATATCACTTGTACCAGCTTTGTGTCACACTCTCTGAGTGGACTGGCCACGAGCTGATTTCTGGGCCTAACGTGCTGTGCTTCCCGAATCGAAGGCGCAGAACTGGAACACGCCTTTGCATCCGGCCTCTTTCTCAGCAGCTTCCTGGCCGAGGGCAGACAGGTCCCGAGCGAAGAGCTTAAGCTGCACAAAGCTTGTACAGGGTGCGCAACAGTTGGAGGCTTCTAGACTCGACCAAGTGTCACACACACACACACAAAAACATACACATCACGTGCATCTTAAACCAATGTGCCAACTCTAAGGCCCGAAATCATTCCCAGGTTTCGCAATACAGTTTGTCAAGGGCGCAAGGACCTCCCTGTGACGCTTTGGATCAGCAAGAAACAGCCCCGCCCGTCAAGAGTCTTCTCCAGCCGGAGGGTTGGCCACGCCCGCCGCCCGCCCGCCGCCCACCGCCCGCCCAGCCCGTGGCAGTTCCCACAGGTGTCCTTTTGGAACAACGGGTGGGTTTCCCTGGTAAATGGTTGGTGGGTGGATGGGTAGGTGGGGCAGAGAAGCAATCAAATCCTGGGGTTTGCCCATGCATCCATTCCTAACCAGACCGATTAAAAGGACACCTCAAGTTCCACTTCTGCAATCGCCTTTCCAAGTTTCACCGGCCAGGTAATTACCGGACCCGCTGTTTCAACCAAGTCCCTGCCTCTGCCTCTGCCTCTGCCTCTGCCTCCTCAACCTCTGGGGCCTGTGCCATCGCTCTGAGCTTCAATGCTTCACGCGGGTACTTGGTGAGTGGGTGGTAAGCCTGGTTAAAACTGAACAAAGACTTACAACCATGTCGTTGTGGGTTGTGACCATGGTTATTACCCACTAACTAAGCACAATGACCCTTGAAGTCCCCCTTTACAGGTTGGTTTGAAGGGAAGCCAAAAGGAAAGCCACAGTAGCCAACAATAGCCCTGAACCACCTGCATTGTAAAGACTGGACAAACCCTGGAAAAACCACTGGCACTGGGCCTGTGCTGCTGGGCTCAAGCTTGCGCCAAAAAGGATGCCACGTACAGGTCAGATCACTTTTGAATTTGGGTCTGGGACGGCTGTAAAGGTCAAGTTGAACATCGTTGGGAGGAAACAGGATCATGTGTGTTTGTCTCTGAATGGGGGGATCCTCCAAAATACAGGGTGTTTTGCATGATCTCCCTTCAAACTAGCCCAAGACAAAAAACACACCCATCCGCGCACGCCCAACAGCCAACTTGCTGGGGATGGGTGGGATGACGTCGCATGCACGCTCCTTTCCCAGACCTAGGATTTCTGCTCCAAATGGTGCCCATGTGTCCATCCTACCCCCCACTCCCCAACACAGACTCCAAGCATTGAAAATCAACATCAGCCAACACCTGTTCATTTCAATCTTCCTCTGTGAGATCACAAGTCATAATTGCTTGCACTCTTTCATGTCTTCTCCAATTTTGCTGTTCAGCTTCAGGCATTCAAAATGTGCTTTCTTGGAGCCAGCTTCCAACATTCTCATTATAAAACCCAAAACACCACAGTTGGGCCCCCCAAACAAGGTAGTTCAAGGTAGAGGATTGTTTTGCAATGCATGGAGGATAGAATTTGATTCAAGTTCAGTCATTCCGTGCTTGAGGTTGTGCATGAGCCGGCGGGCTGGAACCACTTGTTCAGCCAGACGGGGACTGCACAACTCCGCATTTTCGGGGGCTTTCAAAAGACTCAGTGGATCCGAAGCCGCGGCCGGATCCAGCGGATCCAGGTGCCGGGCGATTGGGTCGGCGTTGCCCAAGGCGATCTCCGCCCGCGTGAGGCCCAGCGAATCGAACTTGGCGATCAGCAACGAGTCCGCGCCCTGGCGTCGTCTTGGTCCGACCGGTTTGGTATCCTTACCACCAGAAGGGTTTGGCTGGGTGTGCGTTTTTTTTGGGGTTGACCCCCAAAATTGCGGTGTTCCTCTTGGTTTCCCTTTCAAACCAGCCAAAACAATGGCACCCTCAACAAAGAGACACACCCTGCTTGTGTGCTTGGCAGCGGCGGCCGATTGAAGCGCATGAAGGGATATCGACTCAGATTTGGTAGATCGGAGAAACATTGGCCAGAAGCCGTGTTTGATTTTGTTTTTCTCTCTCTCTCTCTCTCTCTCTCTCTCTCTCTGGTGGCATCCCCCCTGCAATAAACACGAGTCAATCTGCCGAGACCGCAAAAATAAACCAAACATACACACAAATACACGACACACACACACACGCACACAAAACAAAAACACACACACACGCACCATACATGTATATGTGTACAACACACACACACAACTATTATTCTTTACGTACACACCCACCCAAACGTGACACACACACACACACAGAAACAAACAAACAAACACACAGGCGCGCGCACACACACACAGAAACACGGAGGCACGAAGACATACATAAGCACACGCGCAACTGGCACGACCAAACAAGTGCAACCGCCAGGCAACATTCCCGAGGTCGCCTTGGGGTACTCGCACTTCTCAGGCAGCCTTGCGCCGCCCTGCAGCAAAGGCAGTGAAGCCGCCTGCAACGCGGCGCTTTCGTGGGATTTCTGCGTTTTGCGGCTGCTCTTTACAGGTGGGTTGCGTCATTGATTGGTTTTTGTCAGTTCAGATTCTCAAAGTTGGAAGTTTCTAGGTGCCTGTTGCTGGAACCATGGTGTCCCTGCCCCGTGTCTAGGATGGTAAACATGCTCCAAACGCCCCAAAAGAAACCCATGAATTCTCAATGGTTTGCGGTTGCTACTGCTTGCTTTGGCTCCAAACAAACTGAGGGCCGTTTCTAAAACAGCCGTGAATCCGGTAGCAACAACACAGTCAAGTCCAGAAACAGTGCATGGAACTCCCTGACTCAGCCTGACTCACTGCCCACGGGTGATGTTTACAACCTTCGAAGAATAAATTTTCCAGGAAGCTCTTTTAACGTCTTTTGAACCCTTTTTGTTTGACGCTCCCTCCTCAGGTGTGCCCTTCTTGGGCAGCACGATGTACGCACCGCCGGCCCACTCCTCGCGGCTCTAACACAAATTATTCCGTTGCCAAAGCTGGAAGGAAATGAACACTTCCGTCATACAGCAAGGGCCTAACCCCAAAGACTAACCGCCGATTAGGGGGAGATTCCCAAAAGTAGGACAGAAGTGGTTGGATACACCCCGAATCCCATTAGGGGGAGATTCCCAAAAGTATCAAAGTGGTTGGACTTGAGGAGCGGGTGAACGAAAGCTAGCAGTTGTTGCATGAGATGGGTCGGTGACAGAGTGGATTCAGAGGTAGCTTGTGTACAACGAGAGGCTCGACAAGATTCGTAGGATGCGACACGCAAACGCACATGGTAGCGTGGCAAACCTTGAAAAATGAAAACAACGAGAGGCGTCAGAAGCTGTCTTAAAGCACCTCTGGGTTCTGCATGCTGCGAGTGCAAAGATTCTTGCGAGGTGGTAAAACGGGCAAACCGAGACTGCTGAAACACTGAGCCCAAGGAGGAATCGAGCCTGAGACGGGGGGGGGGGAGGGGGGGGGTCTAAATAATTGATGTTTTTCAATCTTTTCGGCTCAAATAATTGAAAAAAACAATCTTTCGGCAGTTGAGCCCCTTACCTTGCTTACGCAAGGAGATCAGCTAGCTAAAGCTAGCTTTCGTGACAAACCCCGAGTAATCAAACACAACCCCGAATCCCGTTCCGGAAGACCTTTCTGCCGTGGATGAAGCTACGGGACCCCAATCGGTGAGCGAGATAATGCCTCTAGGGTTAGGCCGATCCGCACATTTCGTCTGGGTTCAGGGCTGCCTTTCGGAAATTTCTCGATCGCTTGACTTGTTCTCCAACTTTCAGTGTGTCTTTTTCAGTGTGTCTTTTTGTTTGATGGCACCCCGGTTTTCCGTTTGGCGCTTTTTCAATGCACCCAAAACGGGGGTACCACCAAGAGCGCTTGATTTCTAGGGGCCCTCGGATCTGGCAATCCTTGTCGATGACGATCTGCAGGCCATGAAACGCCAAGAAGGACTTGGCGTGGTCATCGCTGGCAAAGGCCAGGATGTTTTTCAGCTTCCCCAGCGCGATCTTGTCCCCAACCTGCTGGGGGTATGTCCGAACCTCACGGAGCAGAAAAATCCAAACGCCAGTCTACGCTGGTGTTCTAAACACCTGCGGGCTCTGACACCTTATCGTGTTTGCCATAAACAAAGAGGACTCGAATTGCGAATGAGGATATCGCGCGGTGAAGTACCATATCCAAGGACCTTGATACAACTTCAAGTCCCAAGGACAACCCGAGGATATGGACGGTCAATTCACCAAGCATTTGCTCCAACTGGTTGCGGTCACGAATGACTGCTGGCTTTGCTGCATGCGTGTGCACTCTCGGTCAGATGCTCCTTGCCAAGGAACCCTATGCAAACATAACCGTTGAAATATGGTCGAACTCAGTGTCTGCCCCGGTTGTGAAACTGGAAACTCGGGCATCAAAATGCGTCGAAGCAAAAACACATGTTAGCTATGACAGCACGATACAATACCACCCGGTATGGAGAGTGAGATCTGCACGGCCATTCTCGCACAAATGGCTCAAAGACTTGAGTCATTGGGATACGGCTGACGACATTGTCACAAAAGAGCAGATAGGGCCGACCACAAACCTAAATCCGTCAACCCTTCACGGCACCACCAGAAGCCGAGATACCCTGGCGATATTGTGAGCCAATCACATAACTAATATATATATATATATATGTATAGTATATGTCATGTGTATATATATATACATATATTATATATGTAGTTGGAAAATATGCAACCCAGTTCGCCAATTTGGCTGGGACACCAACTACCTTGCCGCGTCTGGTGGTACTGCTTACTTGTTTTTTGTCCTTGATTCCCTTGCTACCCTGTAGCCAGAACATGTCCTGCCAGAACTCCAGTGGAAGGCTACAGGACTGCCCCAACGGTCAGGCCCCAAGGGCTCCGGCCAGCAGCCAGAGAGCTCTCATGCGCGCCTGACAGTGGATCTTGCAAGTGTCACATGCCATTGAGAACATTACCACCGCCTCTCTCTACGAAACCCGAGGGATCGCACAATCTTTCTATGGTTACCATGATATCAAGAAACCCAGCTCCGCGTTTTTCCGTGGACGGCGAACAGCTAGCGGCACCAAACAAATAACTTTAAGGACTCGAATATTTTGTGCGGGCATATTCGGGGATTGCTGTTCACACGCGCGACTAAGCGCCCCACCAAATCTGCCACGCCACTCATGGCCACCGCAGACAGGAAGTCAGCTTCCCTGTACATGCCTCGGTACAGCCAACAGGGCTGATTGCAGAGTGACAAACACTCGCGCCCGTCTGGGGATTGAGCATTGTTGCAAATGCTCCTTCCGATTCTCGGACTCAGACTGAATGCAGTCGCCAGCTTGGTATCTGAGGCGTGCACGAAGGAACCTTGCATAGTTCTCCGTATGAAAGGCAGCGTAGACCTGCCCCCGTGCGCACGAGGCGAACAGCTTTCCCACGTGAAACGCAAGACCTGTCCACAAGAACCAGCCCACGAATATGAGCTCGGACATCTGCACTGCTACCTGTAACCCGTAGAACCTGATCCGCTGAGCTGCCAACACCCCGAAGAACGCAAAATGCTCATAACAGTCGTAGCGGGCTATTGCATTGCGCCCGGATCTGATGCCCAAACGTGAGGATGTGCTGAGTGCTAGAATACTAGTTTCCCCTAAAGGGCACTACGGGAAATTTAGCTAGTTCCCTGATGTCCCTTCCAAATATGCTGTAGACTACTGAACAGTTTGACCGACCTCAAAATGTGTCAAACTTGTGGGCCATGGTCATGGGTTCTAAGCAAGCAGGTCGGGAGGATGGCACGAAGGATTCATGACTCTCGCCTCCGTCGCGAAGCTAACCAAGGGGTGCATCAGCAGTTCCCGGTGCATCTTAGAGAGGTGGCTGGAGACTTCCTGGCGTCCAGCCCAGTGTGCTGAAGCTGTGAATGACATCCAATTAACGTCATGGGAATATGGATGGACCCATCGAAGGAACTGAGTTTGCAACCACCTATATTCATCTGTGTGGTGGAGCATGTCAAGCCCCCTTTAGACAAAACAACAAACTAATCAGCTCGTTGTTGTCCACAGCAACGGCCATGAAGGTTTGCTTTCAAACACATTCCCGATCGGATCTGGGTCAAGGCACGAGCATGACTGTGCTGGTTCAACGTCATACAAACACAGCCGTCCTACACGTGGAGCTTTCGGCCAGTCATGGACGGATGCAGAACCGCAAAACTCTCTTGTCGGCAAAGACACTGAGCAAGGAACCCAAAGGAACTCGCAAAAACTTCTGAACATCCCTCCGCGGCAATGACCACTGTTCTCTTCTCAGGTTGCGGTAGATTCAGGGTTTGTCCATGTACATGGAGAGCAGCCACATGTAGAAAAGCGACAACTTGACCCTTGCTCAGCTGGTCGAACTTGATGCATTCAACTTCCCGCAGTGAACATGAGAGCACTCGACAGGGCAACCAGTCTAGACCCTATGTTATGCGCCACAACCGAGGACTCACACAAATTATTGCGCTGATTTGGCACTCTGATAGCAATTCAAGACTTCTGAAGGGAAATTCCACAGGGTCCAAAACAAACCCGGTAAGCAAGGCGGCCAGGCATCTGGTGCAAAGGACATCAGAAGCAGCACAATGTACCTGACAGGCGAGCAAACCCTGTCCGCAACGAAGCCACTCTCTTGGGCTGGCACAATGCGGCACTCAATAATTCAAGATGTACTGGATCAGGCGCTCGCATGTGGGCTGGCTCACTCTACACACCCTCATCTGCTACCAGGCAATACCAACAAACAGGTGGTATCCCATCGCATTCTCCCCAATTGTTCAACTATGTGCCATGGTCAAAAGATCGGTTCCTTTACCTGGAAATTAACAGGGATGGTCATCCACGTGGTAGGATCCTTAATGACCACTATAATGAATCCAATTAGCAAACCATGGCCACAAGCCATAGGAGTTACATTTGCACGTGCGTATCAGAAGTGTCCTGGGTGCCCCCCAACGCCTGCGTGAAGCCATCTCAAATGGCGACCCATAGTCCTCACTGCTTTCTCGCAGATTCCAATGGGCCGAAACTGAGGTCGGGGTCCGATTTGAGCTTCAAGGCTTGGCTCAGGATCTTGAAGCTTTAGGCCGGATCTGGGGATTTGCTGGGTGCGCGAGGATCGGGACATGTCTGAGATCATAACAAAGAGATACTTGATGAGCTTGGAAGAAACAAGGGATGCCGATTCAGCATGTTGCAATATAAATCTATTAAATTGTGCTTCATGATTCGCCGCGCTGGAGTCGGGAACTGCCCAGGAAGGCGAGTTCGCAACATAGCAACCCAATGTTTGCATGGCAGGACAAGGACATCCCGCTTGATCCACTAAAACTGCAAATCCTGATAGTTTTGCACTGTTAGCTATCGACGGAATACCTTGTCTGAATAAGTTCTCTGTACCAAGCAAGCATCTTGATGGTAGAACAGCGACAATTCTCATGGCGAACTAAAACTACCACTGGTGTTGGCCACTGCGAGATTTCAGAGGCCACTGGGGCAACTTGGAGCGTCACACTTGCATGCAATGGAATCGGAAGGGACCAGTGCCGGATTAAAGCAACAAACATTCAATCTCCGGAGCTCTCAAACCAGCTTTTATACGCCCTTATCATATTCTCCCAGGCAATCGGCGCACTCATAACAGGCGGGGCAAAGGCTTGGCGGAATACATGGAGAGCCACGTCACTCACCATGCTTCCAGGATGTCTGCAGGCCGCCTTCAATTAGCTGCTGAAGGTCGTTTAGAGGTCGCCTTCACACAGGGCAAAGAGAAGCTTTGTGACTGGTGCACAAACTGCACTTGTTTAGTATTTTTACTTTAATTACTATCATTGTCAAACAGTCGCTAATATAGGAACTCAATGGCTTTTGATAACCACAACTCATCGGAAACACCTGAATGCGATCTCACGGAAACTACTTCCACTCCTCCTGGTCGTCGTCATCCAAACCAAATCCTCCCATGGCCTGCGCATGCAGGCAACACAGCATAAAAAGTTGTGCGAAGAGTATCACGCGAGCATCGAATCATGCACCAATGAAAGCCAGAACTAGAGAATACAAGCACACGGGTGGCTCCTTGTTGGTTGAGGGCACCCATGTTTGGTCGTTTTGAAGGAAAAACCAAAGGACAGCCACCATTTTGGAGGGTCCCCCCAAAACACACACACACACACACACACACACACACACACACACACACACACACACACACACACACACACACACACACACACACACACACATCACCTGGATGCGCTTGGGTTCTCAGCGCACGTCAACCCCCATCGAAAGAGCACCCAAGGGGCCTCTGCCAAGATGCTCTTGGCCAGCTGCTTCTCATGAATCGCCTGGCTTCGTGACTAGCCAGCCAGCGGCTACGCTGAAACATGTAATAGCAACATGCTCTCTTTGCAGGCGAGTCTGGAACTTGTATTAGCACATGTTAGCATGAAGTCCATTCACTCATACGCAATCTTAGATTGACACGCCCTTTCAATTGAGACCTGAGCTGGAAAAAAAAAACGTATTAAAACTCTTATCCCAGGATGTTTTCATTGCAAATCCAAGCGGCGGTCTTCATAAGAGTGAGGTCCCCCAAAAACATGCCCCTTAAGTGTATGAGGTCTCAGGTGTGTACACCGCTGCAAATTGTTGCTGGCTGCTGCTGCTGGCTGCTGCTGCTGCTGCTGGCAGCTGCTGCTGCTGCTGGCTGCTGCTGCTGCTGCTGGCTGCTGCTGGCTGCTGCTGCTGGCTGCTGCGGCTGCTGCTGGCTGCTGCTGCTGCGGCTGCTGCTGCTGGCTGCTGCTGCTGGCTGCTGCTGCTGCAACTCATTGCTGGGATCTGCAGAAACAAAGAAAATGCAAACTACAGAAATGGGCCGCGCGACTTGTGCGCGACTTGCGCGCGACTTGCGCGAAAATTTAGCAATCTTCCGGATTCTTTCGACCATGCGGATGATGATGATGATGATGAATATGAATCATCACTGCGTCAATTGCGCTTCACTTGCGCTTTACTTGCGCGGCCCCATGTTTGACTTGCGCGGCCGCTCCTGCAACACACTCCTGCCATTCAAATTACAAGCGGCGGTGCAGCTAATTTGATAGGTCCAAAAGACCTGGGATCATGCCTGACATTGACACATACAACGTTTTTTTTTTTTTCCGACTCACCTGTTGAAAGAGCGGTTCCAATCTTCAACCTTGGTGCCCTGTCTCTTCGCAAGGGCCCGAGCAAAAGGCATCCCGATCGTTCCCACCCCAAGAGGGGCCTGATAGGCATTCAGCAGCGGCTCGATGGTCTGGGAAATGGCCTGGCCGTTAAAGACCAAACGTCGCTTCCTGTCGTGGAATGACTCCCCTAGGAAACCACAACATACTGCAAAGGGATTTTCGAACCAAGTGAAGGGCACTGGAAACGCCTGTCCTGGAAATTGCCTGGGCGCATATAGCATAAGGGTGCCGAATCATTCGCTCCCGATGGATGCAATTGAACATCTTTCTCAAGGGAATCGATTCTCCTATCTATGCAAGTAAGCTTGCCATGTGACAGCTAATCAAATGTAATGCCGGAACATACAGGAACACTTGCTGGTGCCGTTTCGCTGCTTTCCTGCTGTTTGCCGTTTCCCGTCAGGTGACCCTCGCTGCGCGATCGGATGCACAACGAATCTAAAGCATAACAATCTCCAAGAAAGTAATGTCCTGTTGGATCTACCAGTCCCGGTTCTCTCTCATGCGGTCAATATTGTATGGCGTAAAGCCACTTTCTACTATGTCATTCTAACGCTGTATCCCCTCGCTCTGATCACGTGAAAAAGCTACGTGCTTCAAGTCCAGGAAATCGGCTCGAGACTGAAAGGCACACCACTGGTCGCTGAACCCACCTTTAGCAAGCGATGCAACATGCCACTGAAACCGCATGTCATTTGCTGCCCGCAAAATGTCACTTGCCGCATCGGAAGGGGAGTGGACAAGTGACACGAAAAGAATCAAAGTGGAACCCGTCGGTCATGGCCTACCTGCATACACCTCCAGCCAGCGGCTCTATCGGCAAGCAAGGGGTGTGGCAACCCTTTGCGCCGTTTCAATTGGCTGCTGTGAAGTGGGCAAACTTTGCTCACACAAATCTCACTTGCCCTAAGGGCCTGGAAATAGAAGGCTAGCCTTTTGGAACCTTGACTACAAATGAACCAACATTGGCAAACAGAACGGTCGAAAGGTGGGGTTTGGACAAGTGACAAGTGAGTGTTTCCACGGGCACCCCGCAAGCTTGATTGGGAGACTCCTCATCTAATTCAACCGTACCTGCAACTGACTCCATTGTTTTGTGAAGGAATCGGATTTGCACTACGTTTCCACACCAACGCAACTTGACTTTATTGACACTAGGAAGTTGTTCCCCATAGAGATGACCACTGGGGTCTCTCACCCTCTCTATCCCTCCTTTCTTCTCTTTTTCTCTCTCTCTCTCTGTGTCAAAACTAACAACTAGAAGCCTTTGATGGCTTCAACACAGCATCTAGGAATGACCTACATAACCATTTGCCAAAACCTCCTTGTTAGTGATGGCTCAAGACCTCAAGACCCCTGACAATGGCTGTCATAAACATCGAGGCTTGAGACAAACATGGCTATATGGATTTGGACCCTCCAAAATGGTGGCTTTCCTTTAGGTTGTCCTTTGCAGCCCCCCCCAAAAAAAAAGACAACGAGCAGCCTCCGAAAGGCACCCATTTTGGGTCCATCATACTATGGATACTTTGGGTCTTTGCAACCTCTTACACAAAAATGCCGGCCCACGAGTCTTTCGAGGGCCTTGAGGCCGAGCTTGGTGTCGTACTTCTCGGTGGCCTCCTGCGAAGGAGCCGAACTTCAGGACACTAAACGAGGACCCCAGTTTGGGCTTGGTTTAAAGGGAAACCAAACGGAAAAAACACCATTCTGGAAGTGCACCAAAAAAAGACACACCCACATGGCAAACAGAGCGCAAGACGGTGCTGCTTCAGGAAAAACAAAAGTCGCGCGACGTGTTCTTTTTTGATGCTGTCATTCTAATGTGTCAGCTCCAAGTGCTAAGTTTCACGGAGAAGCATCCAAGCTGATCTCGACAACCAACATCATGAGCCTAGCACTGAAATGTGTAACTTCCGAAGGAGGAGTTTCCATCTTGATTTCCAACGCAGGATCTGCCAGACCGTCTACGTGTGTAGAACCGCGAGCATCCAGGCACAGGTGGATTGCGGCGTGAAATTTGATGATGCCAGATTCATGATTTCTGGCTAGCATAACAATTTCTGTCCCAGATGGCAATAAAAATCACAAAGAAGCGCAACACACAGGATATCGGCCACCAGAGCCGGGATACAATCCCAATGATCCCATTCAGAAATGAGAGAGTCGTCCATTCTGGCAGAAGTCACTTGCCAGGTTTTTGTTTTTTTACTGTTGATCAACAAAATCCCAATTCCATTTGTCGGGCGTCATACATGCCAGGTGCGCAGTGGACTTGGTCCACGTCCCCAGCCCATGGCAGAGCTGGGCAGTTCCTTGTTTTGCCCTCTGCCCAGCAGGAGGTACAGCGACAGCATCTCAAAGCGCAGACAGCACCTGGCCATGTCGATAACATCTGCTCCGGACATCTTTCAAGCGAACTAGCCACATTCAACCACAGCACCTGGCAAAATTGAGGTGAATTCCCTGGTACTTGACTATGCTGAAGACATTCACCATCCCTCTCAGGGCAGCCCTCTATGTCAAAAGAAGTTGATTCATCTCAGGTCTTTGTCAAACAGGGCTCCCTATATGTCCCCTTAAAACATCACCCCCACCAAGGGACACTCACCTTCCATGGGCCAAAGAGGTGATGTTTAAACCCGCCACAAAGGGAAGTATAGAGACCCCTGTCAAACCATGCTTCATGTTTCGAATGATGCGGCACGAGTTTTTCCCCGCACGGAGAGGTACAGGGATGATGTGCAACACCTGGTTTGCTGATGGCAGCAAACTGAGCACGTGGCCCAAGATCTAATCCCAAAGTGCTGCATGTCTCAGGATACAGTGCAAAACTCAGCGGTTATCCATGTAATCCCCAAAGGAACAGCCTCCCCCATCTCCAACTCTTGCTGAGCCAGAGCTAACTCACTGACACCAACGGGCCCCCTTTGGATCCAGGATTCCAACTAGTTGTCCGACCTATACACATCACCCAATCAAAAGCTGTTTGGCCTGTTGAAATCTGACATCTAAAATCTTGGTTGCTGTTGAACCCTCTGCAAAAATGGCAACCCACTGTTTTCCAAACAAGTTAAAGTCCAAAGATCCAACCAAATAGCCATGAAGAAATCATCCAACAAGTTGGACAGAGGCAACCTAAGGACCCCCCCCCCCCCCGAAGGAAAGATTGGAAGGCTTCTGAGAACCTTTCTGGGAGCAGAGGCCGAGTATCTGGGTGTTGTCTTTTTAGGGGACACGCCACATTGGTGGTTGTCCTTTTGGCTTCCCTTTCTGAACCAACCAACAAGGGGTTCCCCCCAAATAAGACTCGGTTGCTTTCTGCTCCCCTGCTAAGAGTTTAACTTTTAGCGGTTTACTGGAAGACCCACTAGTTGGCAAGCACTTAAAGTCCTAACATCTCTTGGCAAAATGCACCAATGAAGGCAGACCCATCGAGTCGGGTCGAACCCAAAAACCACCGCCCAGCGGGGGATTTCTTGGGAGGGGCGCTCGTGGGTCTCCACGAAGATGCGCTGGGTGGTGCTCCGAGGCTGCTGAAGGTGCAAGTCCACCTGGATCGATGGCTTCTTCCGGATAAGACACCCGGTTTGGGCCGGTGTTTATTGGGCCATGAAGACAAAGCACATGTTGGGGTCCCTCATTTTGAGACAAACACACGCGAGGCTTGTTGAATGAATAGGGAGCAAAGTAATCCAAAGAGCACGTGATCTAAAAGCAAAATGCAATAATCTAAGGAGCCAAGTAATTACGCACGTGATCCTATGATCATGACTCAACTTGGTCTTGAAGTACCAAACAACCCTATTTGTTTAGGAACTTACAGTCCATTCAAGTCAAACACCAAGAGGACAGGAAGTGCCCCTGCATGTCCCTTGCATTGAAACATCGTCTTTGATGGGGGGGGCAAAGCTGCAGATCGTGTGAAGCTGAGAGTCGGGCAATGGGAGAAATTCGGAGCCCATTGTGATGGATGCCAACTTGGGGGAGCTATGACACACTTATACGAAACTCGCTTGGAGCATTGCGGCTCCAAGAAGAACTTAAAAAGATCAACAGCCGTTCGGAGGCATGACTCGCCTTGACAGGTAGGACATCTCATGAATCTTAGGCAAAGGGACTCAAGCCCGGACTAGCAACTCAAGGGTCTCGAATGACTTGAGAATGTTGGCATGGTACACGTTGTTGTTTTTGACCATGCCAGGGTTGCCCCAAAAAGGCACTCTCTTACTATGAAAGGACATGGCATCTATTGTCATTGATTGGACCGTGCCTTATTCTCACAGGTCCAGTCGGGATTTCGGAGTCAAACAGATTATATTGTCTCCATGTTTGATTCATTAGAGGGTACCCTCGGTCATTTGGGGGGCTTTGCCGGAATATTGGTCCACCCCCCTATAAAAGTAGGAACCGGTCAAATCACCTAGGCATGGTGTCCGAGTTGCGGTACTGGAATCAGTCGAGCGGCACTATCGGCGCCGCATAAGATCATACGTTGGTTTGCATCCAAACAATTCATGGCAAGCTGCATTTCTGCCTTTTTTGGGGTCCCCTAAAAAGACATACCCAGATTGATGCGAAGCCAAGGGTGACCATATATTCATCTGGTGACCCTGACTCTGGGCACGCTGCTCTAATGGATCGCGTGCGATCTCGAAGGAAGGAGTACACCTGGCTGGCGCTGCGGTGTGACAAGACGCGCAAAACGGCAACGCATGGCGGCAAGCCTACGCCCCACGCAAACAACATTATTTCTATGAGGCATGACAGCAAAAGGATTCATATCTTTATTTGTTGATACAAGCACCGAGCGCAAACGGCTGCCCCATTGCAGGAGGACCAGCCTGCCATGCTCATAGCACAGGATATGAGATTCATGCATTGACAGCATCTGGTACCAAAAGGAATGAAATACGCTATGCAGTTAAAAGGGGGGAGCAGCAAACCATTCCAACTAGCTTTGTAGCAAGATGTGTTTAATCGCTGGTGGTTTGTGCACTTTCTCTCTGGGAAGCTGTACGCACACACACACACACACGTACTGGACACAAATGTGTCACTTTGAAACTAGCCCGCAGGCTTGACTATGGGTTAAGTCGCTATCTCGAGGGCTCTCACTTTGATGCTTGCTCAGTCAGGGGCTTAGAGGAAAATATGTTGGGCCGCAACTTGTTTGGCCTTATCCCTTTCACGGTCTGAGTCCCTAGCGCCCAGCCCCAACGAACTCTCGCAATTCCAAACTGACCTTGCGACGAAAATACCTCCCCTGCCACTGCCTCGATGTAGGGGATGGCTTGGATTGCGTAACCAGGCTTTGGATTGCTGTCAAAGTCCAAGATCTCCTCGGAAAGAGCGCTTGAAACAATGTCGCACTTGATAAGTTTCAGCTGGGGTCATAGCTGGGCCGAGAATGCTCAAAGCAAACTTTGTTGTGGTGCCGGACTTGCGTCTGTGCGCACTTTGCCCTCTACGTGTGTCTTTGTGTGTGTGTGCGCGTGTCTTTGCATTTGTGTCTGTGTCCAGCCCAGTGTGTTTGTGTTTGCGTCTGCTGTTTGCACCTTTATGTGTGTGTGTGTGGGTGTGCGTGCATTCGTTTGCCGGTGTATGCGTTTGTTGTGTGTGCTATGCTTCAATCTACACGTCGCATATGGCATGGTGATGCCTCCCTTGATGTCCGCTGTCTCACTTTCTGAATGTCCAACGGACGAAGGGAAGCTGACAAAAGCGAACGCGTCAACATGGCGGCCGAACGTCAGAAGGTTTTTACTGCACCCCTTGAAATGGGCCGGACGTGGTCCAGTACATATACCTTGGAACTTCAAACAGTTCTGAGCATAGTATAATTCTCCCCATAGGAACCCCCCTTCCAGGACACTTCATGTGGACCCTGGTGAGATCATTGTGCACCAAACGCACCCACAGGCTTAAGGCAGTCAAGAGATTCCTAAACCAACATATGGGCTGAATGTTTGGTCGGCACACAACGAACCTCGCACAACCCCCAGAGTTGCTGCATCCTCCAGCAGTCTTTTCCTATACACACTGTCCCTGTCGATTCCCACATGAATCCCCCGCGACCGTGTCTCGCAAGCATACCGCTCCCTCATGAGGTACTCCATCGTCTTCCAGCATGCATCTAATGATCTCACGTCTTGGCTCTTATATGCCTGGCACCGTGTCTTTGCCGGCGAGTGGGGTCCAAGCACGAAAACCGCTCTCATGGCGCACCTTGCCTCTTAGACTCCCGGTTGCATGGCAGCTGTTTGACGGTGACAACGTCCCAGCAATCTGAAATTTATATTCAATGTCTTGTGGCAGTTGAAAGCGAACGAACAAGGCCAGGCAGGAAAAGACCACAGCGATCCCTAATACATGTCAATGCACATGTCCCAAGCAACAAACAACGACGTACACACCGGTGTGTTCAAAGTGAGTATTCCTAAACCTCCCTTTCTTCCACCTGTCTGCCGAACTTCTGCGCTCTTCTTTACCCGAAAGAATTATCAATTACAAGTGGCTTTGCATTTCGTTCATGTTGACGACCTTTGGCTCTAGCCTGTTTAAAACTGTTGGAAGAGTTTGGCCAGCTTGCACCTACTGCCTCGACTTTGGAGGGTTTGAGGAAGGCGGTCTAGTCGCATTCGCCTTCCGCACACTTCTTTGGTTATTCATTGCTTTATAGTTGATCCTGGGCCTTTAGGCTGCGAGAAACGCTAACCCCTGGATTCTGGATGGGAAGCAAATACACAGGGATGCTGGCAGGCGGTAGTTGGACAACTCGCATGTTTGGCATGGGCCTTTTGAACGCTTTGCAGGTCTATTTCTTATTCTCATTTAAGCTTGATTGTACAAGCGTAATTTATGTGGCATGAATTTCTGGGTGGTTGTGCAGAACATGTAAGATCAAGGAATGCCCAGGGAGGTTGAGAATCCCACATTGCCTTTCAAAGCAAACATCATATCACTGCATTCTGTTCGACTAAGGGTTTTTCGATGCAGACTAACAATACCTAATGAAAAACTACCCAGCTTTTATGGTCAAGGCAAATCATAACCTCAGACCCCTTTTGGACCAAAAGTAGCCCAGAAACACACCGCAAAGGTCGAGACAAAGTTGAGGGCAGTTTTGGCATCGGAATGCACGCCGTGACAAGTTGGAGGTGTTTCTTCCGATGGTTTTGCTAACCAAGTAGAGCTGTTCGTTCAGCAACAAATTATCGTGGTTCTTCTTTTCACAGAGCATTGTCGCATCTGTCATAAAGTGCAAAAGATCCACCTTCCAGCCTTGTCTGGCAGATGGCTAACGTGTATCTTTAAAAACAAGAAACAGCCACAACAGGTGAGAAGCACTTAGCTATAATGTAATAATATGTGTGCACAAAACACCGACGTTTAGCGCCCGGGCTCAACAAAGCGTCAACAACCTTTCCCAACTATCCAGGGTTCAACAACTGCGATGGAAAGACACGGGCAACCTGCATTTAGGATGTGGGTTTCAATTTCACACACTACTGCGCACGGGGTTGATGTTACACTCTGAGCCCGCCAGAAGAATTTGAATAGGTCGTACCAATTATTTTGTGTATAGGTCGAACGGCCAAATTTGTCGCGTCAGACTAAGCCGTCCAAAATCGGCCACAACCACAACCTCCCGCCTTGTCAGCAGAACTTCTCTGATACTTCTTGCAGGCTAGCCTCAAATCGACCTGAGCAGACTGATTTGGGGGCAACATGTTGGCAGAGTCCAGCAGGTAGCCAATAGCGTAGAGTACAGCGTACAGCAGGAGGATGCCATCCCCTCCCTGAAAAGGTTGTTGTTCCAATGGTTCTGAAGCAGTTGCCGTATTTTGCGCTTAAGCTATCTATTTCGAAACCAGGCACTTTGCTTTGACATGATCAAGTCTTCCTTCAGGCTGGGATATGTTTGAAAAGCGCACAGGTCAAATCTGAAACTACGCACTACAAAGCAAGCTAAACACGAAGCGTTGCCACTTAACCGCCCCAAACAAATGGATCAGCAACATGCTGGCAACATTGATCATCTTCGACAATCAAATGATATCAACCAACTCAGCAAAGCAAGAACACACCATACACATGATCATTATACAAACACACGCCGCCAAGCGCAGCAACCGCACCAATTCACCCGACCTGCCAATCACTAAAGTCAACGACTCAGTTACACCGAGCAACCCGATGGCAACGCAACACATTGAAATCAACCAAGCCAACCAAACGAGCAGCTTTGGAACACGCACATCATGCCTAGCCAAACCCAGACACTGGGACAAACAGGCAACAGGATTGCCAGTGCACAAAGGGGCAACAGATCAAGCGGCTGCCGTGCCAAAAACCGGGCTCATCAACATGTCGAATCAGTCTGGCAGGTGCGCTGTCCCAATCAGAGCCTGTCCACTGCAGGTTTTGATTTTCCCTTGATCGATGGGGCACTGACAAGGGCATTCTTATGCCCAGCTGTTTCAGCAACACAACGTCATAAAACGACTGGCGTCACTTTCTTCCTTGCCACACAAAGCCACAAAGCTGTGATTTTTTCAGCGCGTAACCTTTCTTCTTAGCTTAGGATGCGCCAGATTTCGACCCCCTCGACTCGTGCCTCGGGTTGTCGAGGGTCTGTGCCCTTCTTCCACTCGAACTTGTCCAGCTGCCGGGTCATTTCTCGCTCCTTGGCCTTCAAGGCAACTCTCACCGGCCAAAATCGACTCGCTGCGAAAATCGGCCAAGAGCACTTTGTCAGCTTCCGCGAAACAGGGCTAAGTACATCTCAAACGACCACATCCCAAAAGATCCAGAGCCTCGTCAAACCATGCCTAACAACGACATAGAGACATGCCCAACCAACTTTTAGGACAGGCTTCCGGCCTAAAACAGTGCCATGGCTGTTCATCTTATTTCATGCACCTATAGAAACAAACCCCAACCCAAAAGCCTACAGAAACCCGCCAAACACCCCCGCGTTCTATGCATAGTTTGAACACAGCTGAGCGGTCCGCAAGCCATGAACCACAGTTGACACAATTTTGACCCCGGATTAAAACCTAGCTCCTCCAGTAGAGAGGTTTGAAACGGTAGAAGTTGGCACTACTGGGGGACCTAGATACACCGGTTTTAGTCTTAGGGGTTTCCCCTTTTCAGGTCAAAGTGCGGATCACTCGCCTCATCTCTGGAGCACATGCCGACCAGCTCGCCAATCATGGGGCCACCATCGATGGTTCCCACCTGAACACGGCCCCATGAAGAGCTTCTTGGCCATAGGTGACATTTTGGAAAAACAGATTCCCTGGTAAATGGGGCATATTGCCAACCTAAACCAGTGGAACCCATTTATGCCTAATCAAACTCAACAAAAAAACACACCTAGCTTCCTTGCTTCATTGCCGTAATCATGCGAAAGTGAGTCAACATCACTGACTGATCCAAAGTTGTCAAACAACTTGAAGAGGGGTGCCTTTATGGGGCCAAAAGCCTGTCTCAACGCGCTGGCACCTCTGCAGTCCAAACCCACACACACACCATACACTGTCACGCTGCCCTCTCTGTTCAAGAACAATCTCGCAAACAACCGTTCAGCCCATCCAAACCAATACTCCTGATCACTGATAGTTTGACGGGGAAGGTGTACAGCTATCTCCTCATGTGCTGAGCCTGTCAAGCTCTTTCATGTGGCCAAGATAACTATCCTGGTGATGTGGCATACCATTTATGGATTTCTGTTCTCTGCAGGGTAGCGCATGACTTCAAACAAGCAGTTCCAGGGTGGCCAATGATTCCCCCAACCGCGCTTTTGTTTCGAGCAAACACATAGTCAGTTCCCCAATCAACAATAAAGCACGTGCTCCAATCAAGAAATCACCATTTCGTTTTCTGCCAAAGGTAAGGGCGCCAACCTGTCCATGTTCTTTCCCATTATCACTAGCAAGCAGACCTTACAAAGAGGGTGGCCCGAGTACCACCTCTCTGAAATCAAGAAGCAACAGGTCTTCAAACAGTATGCCGCCGCGCCTCCGCATCAAAGCTGACCATAGCTACCTGAGCTATCAGGCAGGATCCGCTTCGAGGCGCAGATCCTTCAATTTGTCTCAAAGCGAAGGCAACGCTGCCCTTCGGGCGCTGCTGACGCTTCTTTGGCTAGGTCCTCCAGTACAGAGGTTAGAATAAGGGTACCCTTTTTTCTCTACGTAGTCTATTTTAGTAGGGGAACCTCCCCCAAAAAAGGGTAAAAGGGCACTACTGGGGACTTAGTTGAATTTGGCAAGCCTTGTTTCTGTACTCCCCGGCACCCTGACGTCCACGCGCCGAGCCAGCGCTTACCCCTTTGCAGCTGAATGAATCAAAGCGCTGATTGATGTTGGGCACACGGAACTGGCTCCTGACTCAGGTGCTCTCCGCAGTGCAAGTCAGAGTATGCACTGCACGGACGCTAAAGAGCAACAAAAAAAGATCCTTGCCACCGTACCCTCCTCCAAATGGAAGCTCCCAGGGCCCCTTTGAAACACTTGGTTCCATGCACAAAGGCCTTCTGGGAGCCTCCATGGGAGGGGCTTGGGGGCCTCCGTCCGTCCAGGGCTCAGCAAGGGCCGCTGGTCGAAAAGCTGTGCTTGACCCGAGGAACTCTGGGGGCTTGCGTGTTGCAATGAATGAGCCTTAAAATACAAATCCTCGAAATGGTTGCTTTTGGAAGCAAACAGGCCCGGAGCCAAGCAGGCTTCGGATCTTGTAGGAACAGGGGTGAACATGCCTCGCCTTAGCAAAGCCCCGCAACCCTTAGTGCAAACCCCTAGTCTAGCCGAACCACATATCAACCCAATCGGAGATTCAATCGTTTGCTCAATCCTAGTCACACTGGCCAGCTTCAAAATCCCTTTGCACTCTGACGCACCTCTGACACCTCTTGGTCTTTGTCACGCTGCTGCAAAGCACGAATATCGTCAACGGGGTAGTCGCTAAATACGAATTTGAGTGATGCTCGGGAATAAACAATTGACATTGAGAAGGCAGCCTCTTGTGCAAAAAAAGGACAAGTAGCATTGTCAGCTATGGCAGTTTCCTGCCATCTAGAGCAATTCGTAAGATTCGCTCGAAGGACAACAGCCATGTCGCACCCTTAAGCACAAACCATTCCCCAACTAACATGGAACCTGACAGTGGGTCCCTTTAAAAAGGAAAATGGTCTTCCAAGAACGCCCTCTCAGGTTCCATGTGAATTGGTCACTACTGTTCATTGCAGAGCGCTTGTTGAAGCGTGTCTTTGCCAGATTTCATCATGACAGTGAGTAGGAGTGTTCGACCAGAGTTTTCCTATGTATTTCCAGACCGAGGAAGTTTTGGCGTTTAGCGAGTTTGAGCCACAGCCAACAGGCAGATTTGTGTGTATGCAGGATAGTTCAGGGCGGTATTTATCAGCACCCCTTTGATGCAGGAATTCCCGCACCAGCTGTCATGGATGTCTTACAAACTTGGCTGCAGTTGGTTCAGTGGTGCAACATGATCTCTGTCAGTCGGTCTGAGGCAGCCGCAGGCGTCTTCTCGTTGAGATGCTTCTGGAATCTCGCAGCGCGCTGTGCCCGCATGTCCTTCTCGCCCTGCCAAGGGCCAAAAAACACGCCCCGCACAGAAGGGCGGGAAACATGGTGGTCCAACCCCAAGTGGAGCCATGTGGGTCTGTGTTTTTTTGGGGTACGCATCTTTGGGCGGTTTTAAAAGGGAAGAAAAGAAGACCCCACCCATTTTGGAGGGGTCCCATAAAAAGGACTCATACAAGTGAAATAAGATCACACGTACGCATTGTAGCCATGGTCCAACAGACACTAGGGCAACTCACTACATTTCACTGATCATACCAAGGCTCCGGTTAACACAATATCAACATATATCGGTTCCTGCTTCATGTAAGTCCGAGCGCCACACAACACGTATCTGCTGACGTATTGCAATCAACACGGTTCTGCGATGCCTCAAAAAACTTTCCACCCAAAGGGTCAAGGCTTGTGTATATAGTACTAACCGCCGCCAAATTCAAACAAAATGTAGCAAACCCCTCTCCTAAAGTGGTCAACGCCGATCTTGGGCGAGAGCTCCCGGTAAGCTAAAGGAAAATCCATGCAGCGCATCCAGCCAAGCCAACCGAGCCTGCGCCAAGCCCCGGCCGCTGAAGTCGTCATCTTTGGACCACGCAGCCGCCTGCCCGGATCATGTTTTCCAGGTCCAGGACCATAGGTTGAGCCAAGGCAAGGCAATGCAACCTAGCGCGACTGTAGTGCAATGTGAAATCTAACTTGTCCTTTATTTTAATGTGTGCACCTGCCTGTATTTCAGCATGCATGTGCACGCGTATAGTATGGAAGTTGGTATGTATGTATTGCAACGTAATGTAATGCCATGCCATGTATTGTAATGTAATGTATGTATGGCTGTTTGTGTGCATGCACGCGTGCATGCACGTAAAAAGGCATGTATGTATGTAGGTAGGAAGCTATGTAGATATGCGGCAACGAGCTGTGTAGGTATCTCTGTATGTAGGCATGCAGGCATTCATATGCTTGTCGTCCAGACAGCATGCGCATGTATGCGTGTTCATGCATGAGTGCGTGAGCCATGTGTCCAATGTGTACTAGAAGTCATGTAGGTACAACACGTACGTACGTACGACGACATATGCATGCATGCGTTCATGCGACACACACACACACACACGCACACGCAAACATCAGCATCTCTCTCTCTCTCTCTCTCTTGCTGCGTCTGCGTTCATGCAACTGGCTTACCATGCTAGTCTCCCGACCCAAGCTGAGATCAGCAGCTTTGTCTCTGCCACATTGGCAAACGAGAATCCGACCAAATGTGTACCCATTAGGTCAGCGTTTAGAGTAAAGAGACACATTTTTGTGGAGTGGGAGATCCTCCATGAACTGGACACAGCCATTTTCATTCGTGTGCTTGGAAGAGTTATTGCATCTGTTTCCTTTTGACAGGTGCCCCAACAAGCTTCAGTTGGCATGTTGCTGCTCATGCCAGCGCCAGCTTTCACCCAATACCTCGCATGTGGGTAGTCCAGGCATTGATGCCCACGGTTGATACCCGCAAACTGCAAGCCCCCAGCTGCACCAAGCCCAGATTTGTTCTCCAAGCTGTCACCTATCTATCCGTTCATGGCGCGCGACCTAGCGCAAGAAACGAAACACCGGCACATGATTCCTTCGGACCCCCGCACATGTTGCCCATGGCCTCTGCACCGCCGATGTGTGCTGTCACAAACCTCACGTGGCAGCAAACTGTGAAGATAGGATCGACGCCTAGACATGGGTACACAACCCATGGTCAGTTATCCGGATTCCAGGCAAGGGATGATCGATTTCCAGTTGGGGATCTCCCTTGCAAATTCCAGGCAAATATTGAAATTCACGCGAGCACAGGTCCTTGAAGACAGACGCCAACGCATTCATGTTTGCCTTGCGCATCAATGCAACATTGAACTAATGAATTGAAGCTGTCGAAACTTTGGCCTGGCAACCAAGAACGAGACGGAGACATTGCTTGAGGGTCCCTAAATGTGAGATAAAGTCGTGGCCCGCCGTTGGCATCAAGCTACCAGGCCCAATGCAAATAGACGAGGCCGCGAGGTGGACAGGCAAGTTCCTATGGATGCACATTCTGGCCTTGAACACACCAAGTACGTAATTTGAAAGCAGGAATCATTCCAGCCCGTGGTTTCAGAGATGCCACGGTATGTCACTAGTTGTTTCTCTCTTTTTTAAATCGTCAAGTGACATGTGTCAAACAATGGGTTCTCTGTTTGCCGACTGTACTACCGGTATGGAGCACAGGGGATCAATTGGTGGCATAAATGTTGCGACAAATGGCAGCTGAGTGTCGGGGAAGTCCTGAAAGCAAATGGATGAAAGTTGCTGGCTCGTTGACCTCAAGCATCCTAATCCCTGGGACCACGCCCGACATGGCCTCAGACCCTTCCCCCCCCACGTCTGCAAAAGCCACGGCCATTTGGCGCTGGGGTTTCTGGCTGTTGCACTGTCTGGCTGAAGAGCTGCCGGAACCGCCCTGGCTTCACCCCGTGGATTTCCAGCATCTCATCAGTCAGGTCCTCGATCAAAACGTCTTGCGCGCGATCGCGCGCGAGTATTTTCATGGGGGTTGGGAACGGGGGGGGGGGAGGGGAGGCTGGAAGGACTGGGGGAGGTGATCAGCCAGTTGCACTCCCTCCCCCTCTCTCTCCCCCCGGCCCCCATCAAGTATTGACCACTTGTAGCCAGCGATCGTTCCGCTGTTGGAGATACGAAAGAGATCCTTTGCAGCTGATCACTTTTGAGGGGCGACACTGGAAGAGAATAAAGAATTGGTGCGACCGAAGAACTGGCTGGGAGTTCTTGCCTTTTCCATGTTTGACTGTTTTCTCTTGGCCTGACGTGGCTTGATTCCGACCTTTTGCTAAATCTGAGACACTTCGACGTGAGCCAATCCGATTTGGCTCACATGTCTATGGTCTTGGATTGTGGCAAAGGGTGACGTATCCTTCTTGTCCTGCATCTACATCACCAATGAGGTCAGGCGATTAACAACACACATTCGTCAAGGACTCGCTGACATATCTCAAAGACTCTGAACGTCTTTTAAGCCGAAACAAGCGCGCGCGGCGCTGAGTCCACATTGCAGGGTCTTAGACTATGCAGACTTTCAAAGGAGGGAAGAAGTGTAGACCGGTTTATGCAATTGTTCGCCCTCAGCTCACTATGCCTAGAGCAAACATACGTAGAGGCGGCTTCCATTTTCAGATTTGAACATCCTCCAATTTGCTGGGCCCTCGGCAAATGATCAAGCGGCAGAACCCAAACGGCACTTGGCAAAATGCAGGTTTCTCAAAGATAGGTGCCCTTCAAAATGGGCTGCTTCCATGTCACCTCCCTTTCAGCTCGCTTGAGTGGATGGCCCGCAAGTCCAAAGGTTTTATGTACCCAAATAGTCCGTAAAGCTACGTTTTATGTTCTCATGGCCCAGAACTAAATGGTCGTCCAAGAGCTCAGGGAGTGAGCCAAAAAGGGTCCCCCGTGCTGGCCGAACTACGGAGTCCTTCACACGGACACGCGCCCCACCAGCATCCAGCCTCGATCCCCATCCCGGCTGAAGAGGTTGCAAATGAGAGGCTCTAAAATCTGGGGGCTTTCTTTTTGTTGAGAGTACCTGGTTGGTTGATGTTTTTTGTGGTTTTGAAGAGAAACGGTGCCCGAAAAAAAGACACACCTGGATGGACAGGTGTCCTTCAATGGAAAATGCAAGTAACAAGGAACACAACAATTTCATGAACATATTCCCCAGCAAGTGTCGGTTGTTCTCACCTCCGCAATGCCGTAATGCTTCTGGCAGGATTTGGCTGGCAAGGTATGGCACCAAGGTGTATGCTGACAGTGCGGCAAAAAATGCCGTGCTCGTTGGCTCGTTTCGGCCGGCCAACATGGGCGGCGAGACATTGTGGAGGTGTCCGTCTCGTTTCCAAAGGCAAAAGGGGTGGCGTGGACGTCCGTGGCATGGGCAGCTCTAACATGGGGGTTATCAATATTCCGTCCGGCCGCCAAATTAAATGACCACGGGTAACTTTTCCCATTTTGAGGGAAATAGCATCCATTTAACTAGTGGTTTTTCCGAATGGTCATCCCATGGAAAGGACCTGTTGATCAACCCCCTCACATGTGGAGAAAACGGCTTGGATGACCTGTTCTAATCCCAGTTTTTTTTTGTAATTAATCTGATAGTACTCTTTTACTATCCTACAGGGCTGGAATTTCATAGATTCGCCACATCCAAACCGTGTTCTAGTGCCACATGTGAAGAAACTTCCACATCTTGGGCCCAGACTTCTCCTTGAGCCAGGAGCGCAGCTTCTCCCGCTGCTCCTATGCAAAAACAGACACGTCGGACACCTAAGGGCTGTGAAGCCCAGACTCCCGGAATTTTGCCTTCGTCCAACAGGTGAAAAATCGTGACCCTCCTTCCCAAAAGGGAAACCCTGGGTTGAAGTCTACCTTGTGCAAAAAATGGAATCCTGTCCTCTATTGTCTTCTTACCCTTCCATCCACTAACATGGAACCTCACAGTTCGGGGTCTGGAAGACTATTTGCCTTCAGCACTGGTGGGTTCCATGTTAATGGACTTGAGGGTACTTGACATGTCCGGCAAAAGGTTCACAGAGCTATGAGATCCAAAGACAATTGACAGCGAGATGCCGCAGCAAGCTGCAGTGAATGAGTCAAATGTGTATGCATCCCTTTCCAATCACAATAACATGTTTTGCCGGGCCTGCGGCGCTGCCGTGTCTGAGCAAGCGCTCTGTCACCAAAAAAAAGAGCCACAAACGCAGCATCCACAGATACCCCAAAATTAAAATAGACCAGGCTAGATACCATGCAACTTGTAAGGAGGGCAAGAGTTTGCAAACAATCGTGCATATTCTAAAGGTTCATTCAAACCTTCAAGATTGGCGCCCTTTTGCCCCTGGCCAGCTATTTGCAATAAATACTCGTCACATCCGAACCCATCCTCCCTTTTTTCTGAAAATGTGGCCTGTTGAGGGGGGTCCGTCAAGAATGGGTTTCGGCTTTGCAGCTTGGATTTGTTTGGCTGACATTGGCTTTTGATAGCTGTTGTATGTATTTAAGCGCAGCTACACATGCCGAGATCACTTCCAAATAGTGATCAGCTGTCACTCATTCCAGGAAGCTCTCGCGGACATCATTCGAGCTTCCATGTAGCTGATGGACAAT
>CAUJNA010000447.1:403555-416055 GCA_963377175.1 Effrenium voratum
CTCCAAGAAACCGAAAAGGACAAGGCTTTGGTGCCATCAGCAAGTGAAATGGGGCGTTGACAGTAGCAGCACCGCAGACAAGCAGATCGTTTTACTCCAGTCTGCTGTTTCATGAACAAACAATTAACCAACTTTGTGCAAATGTCTTGGAAAGGCCGCTATCCTGGGAAGTCGCAAGATTAGCATTCTCTGGACCCTTCAGCTGATGTTGGCACATCATGACAACCTCTCGAAGGTATCTGGAACCGGTCCAGGATTGAGGCGCAGGAAAATCGTGTTACACATTTGGCTGCCATCGCCACCCAAACATCGTATAACATACCAACAGTTTCCAATCATGGCACGTTCCCGCCCTTCAGGCATCAGAATGCGCCATTTCTTGAGTGCACCCTCTTTTCTGTGTATTCTTTGTTTTTGGGAGGGATCAGTGTCAAAGAGCCACCATGTCTGGGGCTTCCCCTAAATGCATACCCAGCTCGGGATCAACCCCCGAGCTTCTCAGCGACTAACGAAACCCTGGCGCCTCGATCTCGACTTGCCGGGCCTGGCAACTTCGGGCGCGCAAAGAGCAGGTTGCATTCTTTGCATTTGGCTCGTCAATTTGTTAGGCTTGGAACCCAAAATTGTGACTCTCCTCTTGGCTACCCTTTCGAAGAACACAAAAGGGGTACCCTCAAAACAGACAGACCCATTACTCATTTTGTTTTTACAGCAACTGCTGAGCTGACATAGTGTAGCAACAAGGAATCAAGCGAAGCCTCTTCACCGTGGCTGAGCTAGTTCCCCCGCAGGCCCTTTTTTTTGTGAAATCATGCATCGACATGTGTTAACTTGCGCGAGCTCAGGCCTTTTTTGCAATCCACAGCAAGAAGCGTTCCACGCTTCCCAAAACGGCTGTGAATGCAGGTTGCAGGAACGAAGCGCTCTCGATCAAACTGGGGCATGAAAACGGCGGCTCACTTGGGGCAATAGCAGCCCCCAAGCGAGCTGTCGTGTTCATGCCCCAGTTTGATCAAACACGTTTCGTTTCTGCAACCTGTACTCACAACCGTTGTTGGAAGCCCGGAACGCATCTTGCTGTGACAAGGCCTTGCAACAAGGTCGGGAACCGAGCTCGACTTTCCAAACCCAGGGTTGAAATTGAACAAAGTTGGGCTAACGTCAGTTTCTGCGCACCCGTAGCGCCATATGAAGAAACTCGGTTCATTTGTTGAGACCCCGTAAATTGGAAGAGTTCTGAGAATAGGGGGGGCATGAGTGTGCCACGTTTGGTGCAAACAGTCCCAAGTCTCCGATCTCATCACCGAGATGGGTGATAGGAGGCAGCAGCAAACATGTCAAGACTCACGACTCCTCGGGTCTTTTTTTCTTCGAACTGAGTCCGCTAAGTTCCAACCAATTTCAAACTTCGACAGTTTCTCCAAACTCGGGCTGTTGCGATTGGAGAATCTCCGAACTATGGCCCGTTGTCTCCAAACTCAGTGAGGGCAGTTTGGAGATACTCCAAACTCAGGCTTGTAATCTCCAAACTCTAGCCTCTAGCCAATTTCTCCCAACTCAACCTGAGTTTGGAGAAGCTCAGGCTCGAGTGTGTGAAGATTTCCAAATTCGGGTCCGAGTTGCCAAACCCAGGCCCGTTTTCCCCCAACTCAGGCCCATTGGGGCCTGCGTTCGCTCTTTAAAGTCAGGCTCCTTTTCTCCAAATTCAACCCTTTTTTCTCTAACTCAGCCCGTTTTCTCCAAACCGTGGACCATTCATGTTTTCTCCAAACTCGGGCCCGAGCTTGGAGAATCTCCAAGCGCACCGCCCGAGGTTGGAGAAAACGGATCTGAGGTTGGAGATTCTCCAAACTCGAACTGAGTATCGAATTTTGGCAAACTCGGGCCCGAGTTTAAAGAAAAAAGGCTCGAGTTTGGAGATTCTCCAAACTCAGGCCAGTTTTCTCCAAACTCGGGATGAGTTTGGAAATTCCCCAATCTCGGACAGATTTTCTCCAAACTTAGGCCTGCGTTCGGAGATTCTCCAAACTCAGTTCGGAGATTCTCCAAACTCAGTTTGGAGATGCTCCAAACGCCGGCCCATTTCCTCCAAACTCGGGTGCGCTTGGAGATTCTGAGGTTCTCCAAGCTCGGGCCCGAGTTTGGACTCCAAACTCGGGCCAGTTTTCTCCAACCTCGGGCTGAGTTTGGAGATTCTCCAAACTCCAAATTTCAATGTGCTTTTCTCCTGCAGAACGCTTATTTTGCCTGAAAATCTCCATCCGAACGCTTATTTTCTCCACCAAAACACTTGCCGAACGCTTCTTCGCGTGTTTCACAAAATGAGTTTGGAGAAAACGGGCCTGAGTTTGGAGATTCTCCGAACTCGGGCCCGTTTTCTCCAAAACCGGGGTGAGTTTGGAGATTCTCCAAACTCGGGCCCGTTTTCTCCAAACTCGGGGTGAGTTTGGAGATTCTCTGAACTCGGGTCTGTTTTCTCAAAACTCGGGCTGAGTTTGCGGATTCTTCAAAGTCAGGCTTGTTTTCTGCAAACTCAGGTTCAGTTTAGAAGTTCTCCAACCTCGGGCCCTGTTCCTCCATTTTCTAAACTCGGAGAGCTTCTTGGCTTCGTACAAAGAGTTTGGATTAACCAGGACTGACAAGTCTTCTTCAAACTCAGGCCCATTTTCTGCAAACTGGGGCCTGCGTTTGGAGTTCGTTTCTCCAAACTCGGCCCGAGCTTGAGATGCTTCTCCAAACTCAGTCAGGGCTGTTTTCTCCAAAGTCGGCTTGAGTTTGGATAATCTTCACGCTCAGGCCCGTGTTTTGCAAACTCGCCTGGCTTTGCGTGCGAAGACGCGTTTCGCAAATGTATTGGTGGCGACTATCCGCTTTTCGATGGAAATTGAATGGGTCAAACAAGGGTTTTGTTTGGTCAATATAGACAAGACTAAGTTCGGCAAATCTCGAAACTCAGGCTGAGTAAAGGCCAACTGTAGGGACCCCCAAATTGATTTCTCAGGGCTGAGTTAGGAGAAAGCGAGCTTAAGTTTGGAGAGCTTGGAACATCTCCAAGCTCAGGCTAAGACGTGGAGAAAAGCAAGCCTAAAATTGGGGCACATTCCAAACTCATCCATATTTGTTGGAAACCTGAAGGCGAACTTACAAGCGAGCATTATCCTCAGAAATCTGCAACTCCCCAAGGAAAAGGGCTGCGCCATCGTGATGTAGTCACTTGCATTTCCCTATTCCGGAACACTGCTCGGAGCAAATGGGAGCAGCGCTTCCCGAGACAAGCTTGCTAAGGTATGTCCGCATGTTTTGACAGAGATTTGGAGTCCTTGTTTGGCGTGTGTTTTGCTGGCACAAGGCTTGATTGGCCCGGATAGCATTGAAACGGCATGCTGTGGCATGGTCCAAGCGGTCTTGGCGTGTGGGGTTACCGGTTGAAAACCTTTGTGATTTTTGGTTGCAAAATCGTAATCTGAGCTGCTTGAGGCACTGGAAGAGTGGTGGTGTGCGCTATTTTTTCTGAAGCCCTTGGAACGCTTCTGCAAACTATTCCCCGGGACCTCGCGCAAGTTAACATCGACATGGCACCGTTTCCGGGGGATGTTTAGGCACACATGAGCCTGGGTAAGCCCTGAGTCGCATTCCCAATATTGCCAAACCAGCCACGAGCTGAGATCATCTGATGCGGTGTTCAAAGGCTTCAGAGGTGAGCCAAGACGTTGAGAGGAACTAAACGGTTTACGAGTATTTGTCTGAGTCCATAAACAACCGTGGGAATGTGACCAGAAAAAGAGCTAGTCAAAGAGCGCAGCTGGTCGATAGACAACGAATGTGTTGTCATTGTAAACGCAAGCCAAAGGGTTCTGCGAAAGATGCGAAAGCAGGCTTTGCCCATCGTTGTGAAAACCTTGAGGCAAACTATGGAAACTAGTGTCACCAAATCAATTGAAATCGGCGAGCGTGAGCACGCATGGCCTTGCGTGCCATTGTGCAGAAACAACATCAGGCCTTTGCCAAGACTGCTGATCATTGTCATATGTGAAACCCCTTGACATCTCCGTCCTCTTCCGTCAAAAACAACTCACGTTTGTTTCCAAGGCCCTTCATAACTCTAGCAAAGGTTCCCCATACTTCCCCTGAAAAGTATAAGCCCCCGAGGAAAATCACCTTTCCAGGGCCAAACAGGTGCTGAAAAAAGGCCAACCAATTCCTTTTGGAGACTTACAGCCCCGAGAAGTCAGCACATTTGAGTCCTTAACTTGTTCTCGGCCATTCCACGACGAAACACCTGGAAGACTATAGACTGGATATGAGTCACAATCTCAAAACCCGGTATTCAAATGGTCTACCCAGAATGTGAGCAATTGAGAAGGGGCCGCACCTGGGATCGTCCTTGCCCTCCAATTCTCCGGGTTTTGATTGTGGCTCATAGACGAGTGAATCGAAGGCTTACTGGGCTTCACCGAACTCTGTGCATGTCTTTGGCCTATTAGCTATATGTTCTTTATCTGCAAAAAAAACAAGGCCGACAAAAGCATGCACGCAGGAAGTGCAGATTGAACCTTGCATTGAACGCTGTCGTCTGAATGACTTGTTGTCCAATCATCCATCTGAATAGCTTTGCAAGGCGTTGACACCTCCTGAACCAACAGTAAACAAGTTGACCGCATATGACCGCTTGGGTGATCATGCAACCTTCGGCGCCTCTTGCACGGAAATTTCGATGAGTTCAAACATCTCCATCTCGGTAGGTTGGCTGAGCTACAACCTGACGCCCGTGCCTTCGGTCGAAGGGTCGTGCAGAGGAAAAGGCCTGGCAGACCAATGCGAAACCTGGTTTCACCTACAATCACCGCAGAACCTGTTGCGCACATCCGCTGAAGGAAATGAGGGCCTGCTTCCTGATACACACACATATTGATAACGGCCCACAAGCGTGCCCAGATATTGCCAACAGAGTATTCACCAAAAACTGTGACGCAAGACCGCGGGACCTGTCACACCAACCCAACTGGACAGCTAAGCGAAAGCCACCAGTTGAGGTCCCCATCAATTGTCATGGCTCAGGTGACAAAACAAAGAGTGGCGCCACTTTTGTAATTTGGGGTTGCAGTCTCGCCTGGCCTGTTTTGTAGCTTGGGGTTTAACAAAACACAGTCAGCTTATTGTAAGATGCTGCCACCAATGACTTGTGGATTGCAGATGCGGGAAGGGGACCGTTTAGCGCTCACCTCGGATATCTTGCACCATGTGCGAGTAATGGCCAAAGGATGCCAAGGGCTGTGCCAAGGCATGCCAATGTCGGCTTTCTGTTGAAACCAAATGGTCCTGAATCTGATTGAGCGTCCTGCGATTCAATCAACACTAGTGGCCACATGCTGAGAAAATAAAGACATACCCTGAGGTGGTCTCCTACCAACACTTCACAGAGACAAACTGCGAATAGAGCTTCAATCCACTGGAGCTGCTCTTTGTACAACGCCACCCCAATTGAGACGGTCGACAATCGAGGCTTCCAGGCTTTGTGCGTCGTGCTAGTCTCAAAATGCCAAGAGGCATTGTGTGCTGAGCATTTTGTCACTTCCTGAGTGGGTTGGCCAAACAAGCCAGAACTTTTTATCTATCACTAAAATGGTATTCCCAAGAAGTTTAAAGTCCAGGAACTCAGGAAGTGAGTTAAGTTAGTTGAGGCCAGTGGGACAGTGATTGCACTCTCACGATCTGGCATTGAGGATGGTCCTCAGTGACCCGTATCGCAAGTCTCTTCAAGTTGTCCTTGTGGCAACACTGGCTCAAAGCGGAAACAAACATGCGCGATCCTGACGCAACTCAAGGATCTTTACTAAAAACACGTTGTGCAAGGACAAATGGGTGTCTTTTTGTGCGTCCTTTCTTTTGGTTCTGAAGGAAAACCAAAAGGAAAACCGAAGCCAATGGCCCATGTTCTTCTTTTTCTGTTTTTTTGTTGGGGGAGGGGTCGCCTAAGAAAAATCAAAGCCGAATGAAGAAGAATCGCCATGTTGGAGCCCAGAGTATTCTTGTGACCGATCAAAGCGCCTGGCCCTGCAAATCGAAGGCTTTCCGTGGGGACTATGGCTTTCTATTAAGGAAAAAAAACACAAAAAACCGACCCAACGATGACAAGTGAAGGGGGAAAACAAACAAAAACGACACAACCCAACAGAGTTCAAGTCACGTCATGGCGCTCAGGTTTCGTGTCGCAGTTTTTTTTCCACTACATGCCTTGAGTCGTTTCTGGCGACATGCTCCCTGCACTGAATTTACACATCAAGCAACCTGCATCTGCCGTCTTCACTGCTCAGGCAGAAGTCAAACGGGGCAAATGAGGGCTTGCGGCCAAGGAGTCGCAAACTTGCAGCCCTCATCAACAAAAGAAAGCATTGGAATCAGAAAAATATCGACCTTTCATAGACAGCAATCATGGCTTGACATGCGGATTCGCAAAAATATATGTGCCTCTGCTTGGCCAGGTGATTTGACTTTGAAGAGTCCCTTATCGTCTTTCAGTGCTCGTGTGTAGAGTGTAGTGAATCATGTGGTTCGTCTTCCATGCTCTGAAACATTTAAACATGTGCATAATTTTGGAGTTGTGTTTCATTACAAAAATCTACTCGTCTCTCTCTCTCTCGCTCTCTTGCTCTCTCTCTCTCGCTCTCTCTCGCTCTCTCTCTCTCTCTCTCTCCCCGAACAACCAAGGTGGCTTATAAGTTGGCAAAACAACATGGATGCATTTTTTGGTTGATGGTGGCTTCTGCACGCAGGTTCACGCTCACGGACGCGACAGCTTAGCTGTCACACCAAACTTGGCCTTCGAACAACGACATTCTTCGATTCTTCAAAAGCAAAACAAAAAGGCATGCTCAAGCCGCATTTGAGACCCGCACTGCCAAGAGATTCACACCAAGTGGCAGCTCTCACCAATAATGAATTGTATTTTTGCCGCTATCAGTACTGTGTTCCAAGTATCTGCAAGGAACCAGGCAAAAGAAAAACGAAACCATTCAGACATGTTCTGCACACTTCATCGAAATAGTGGACCTGGCATTAACCACGTTTGCTAACTTTGGCGGGTGTGGCTTCACGTTTCCCAATAGCTGCAGTCGTTGGGACCAATACCCAAGATATGCTCACTCAACTAGTATTAACAAAGCCCTGAGATAAGCATCGGCCAGCTCCTGGACACAATGAACGAACACCCAAACTATGACAATGACATTTCTCAAGGACAACCCGGAACATGTTATCAACCCAAAGCACACTCCACCATAAGGAATTCCAGCAAAAGATTCAACTCGTCGAGACTATACTTTTTCTCACAGAAAAAGAAAAAAAACTGTCGGTTTGACAAGGTTTCATTGTAAAGATTCCAAAGGGGGGAGTACGTGAGAAGAAAAAAACACATTGTTTACCCAACACTACAATTTCCGGAAAATACAACAACCCGAACTCAATCTTCTTTACATTGCATTTAAAGCCTTACCCGAATCAATCCTCTACAAACAAATTCAAACGGAGAATCCAATGGACACTAGAATCCCACAATACGAAACCACATTGACATGGAAATTCAAATCCCTCAAATCCATATCTCAAAAGGAAGCTCCACCAACACCAAAATGGAATGGAACTCCAACATTGGCCCCAACACCACTACCCAATTCTAAGCCAATTGATTTGCGTGGGATCACCTATTTCAGGGGTATGGAGTGTTGCAGGCCTCGTGGGTCCCAAACGCCCAGATCTCAGGCGGAGAGTCGAATTACCCTTATACAGTTACTTGATAATCATTGGCCATCACAGGCGAAGGTTGCCGGACGTGTCGCCGGCCTGGCTACGGCTGAAGAAAAGATCGGACGTGACATGTTGTTCTTTTTCTCTTTTTTTTGCGAAATCGGTACGTAGGGCTCGTACTTGTAAAGCCTTTCAGCTGAGGAGGAAATACCCAGATTTGTCAGGCAAGACGAGCTGGACGCCTTCGAGAAATCGCCATAGTTCGCCCTTCAAACTGCAAAAAACGCTGAGCCTCACTCTTTGTGCCAACTACAGGGGGCTGAAGTTGAATGTCCACAAAAGAAATGGGAACACGGCAAAAGGAGGGCTGGCGCCAGAAAACAAATTTGAAAACGCCCGTTGCAGGTCGAGCAGCTCATGGTCTGGGTATGTAACGGGCATGGGCTTGTCGCAACAAGGCGTGTGGAGCGGGCCTCACCAAAAGACAAATGCGGGCACAAAGACTCGCTTGCGGATGCCTGAACGAGGATGGTGCCATGCTACGACCCAAGAGGAAACGTGCAGCAAAACCCCTGCTGAATTGGCAGACAACAACCCAGCATGCTATGGCTATGTCTGGACTCCTGTCACAACCACTAACGAGAGCCCTTGCCCACATGTCAAGTAACAGGCTTGGCATGAAAATGGCACCGGATGAAAATAACAACGTTGCAGCGAAATGCACTATTGCACACGTTTACCTGGCAGATATATGCAATGCCGCGGGATGCTTGCACATAGCCTTTAGCACACATCCTGAGGTCAATGCTTAAGACCATTTCCTATGCATGTGCAAGAGAACCTGCCAAGCTCAGCTTCCCTCTAATGGGTGGTTTGGGTTGGGGATAGGCTTGGGCGTGGCTTCTCATTTGCCTCTACAAGAAGGGGCTTCAAATCCAAATCCAAACTACCAATCCATGCAAAGCCAACGACAGGGTACGGCCCCACCTTGGGGGTCTTGAGCAGAGCCTAGCGAGCGACCAAGTGACCAACTCCAATCCCCAAGACCACATCTAAGCAACGTAAGGTCTTCATCAAACGCCCGCTTTCCCAAACACATGTCACAATAGAAACCGAAATACTTAAGGTGGATTCTGGCTACGAGTTGCTCGACAAGTTATGTTGTACATTTCAACAGACACACGCACACCAAAAGTAGTTGAGCCGAAAGGCGGGAGTAGGGGTCCTTACAACGGTCGTCCCAATCCCTGTTGAAATGGTTATACCAAGTGAGGAGGGCTTTTGAACACGCTTTTGCTCCTCGAATGCCACTCCCCAGTTTGCCGCAGTTGTACTCAGCCTTGACATGCATCACAAGCTTGCGCAATTGAAGATCCTCTTGTTGCCTCCAACGTCCATTGTTCGCCCCATGATGTATAATCTTGCCACCTGAACTGAATAGACTCCGTCCATGAAGTTCCAGTGGTGCAGTCAAGAAGCACAAGACATTTGTTGCAAACCATGTAATGGCCTACATCAGGTTGAGGGGTGGTTTCAGTAAAGCCTGCGAGCAAAGAATGAGACCTACGTCACAAGAGGATATTGCCGACTTCTTGACAGGTCGTCGCATTCCTTTCAGGCCATTAGTTGATCGAGACGCAGTTATTCGAGCCAACACGTCTTGGCGGCTCGCCCGTTTCCGCCAATCCTCAGTAATTGTCCTCCAATCATTGAAAGAAGAGCCAAGACGGCCCAACACATGCACTCTCCAACCCCCCACCGTTTCTTAATTGTACGCGGCCAGCGGCTTCATTCGAGCCGTCAAACAATGACTGCTATCCATCCGCAAGTCTTTGATTCCTTCTCCAGTGGGAAGCAACTGCAAAAGTCCTGATCAAACACCTGGTGCTGTACACAGATTCGCATCCTTCTTCGACACTGCAAGTTGGCGCTAGACTCTGGGTTGCTTGGAAGCGGCCTGACGGCATCAAACCCAATACTGTGAGCTGAAAGCTGATTGATTCGAATCAAAGAGCTGCTGGCATGGCCATATACGGAGGTGTGTGTTTTGCGAGGTACCCCTTTCTGGTTGGCTTTAAAAGGAAACCAAAGGAAAAACCAACAGTTTTGTGGGTCCCCCTAAAAGGCACACCCACATGTCCTAGTGTCCTAGTGGTTCTGTATTTAAGGCTGAGAGATTCCAGGGACTCCCCCTGATGAAATGCTTTCCAGCGTGCAGGTAGCTTGTTCACCGGCAAACTCCCAACCGCGTGAGGATCCCAATCTCAAGAGTGCATCCCTTGGTCGGGTCAATAGCCTTTATTTCCCAAAGGTTGAAGATAGAACCTGCAGCGCTTGAAAGGCGCTGGCACATTCCCAGCAAAGTTTCGTCCGTCACATTGCGAATTCGTGGCTTTGAGGTTCGACATCTCAATCTTAGGGCTGCAACCTTGGGCAGTTTGATGCATAATCCTGTCCCCCAAGTAATATAACGCTCCCCCCCGTACGAGGGATGTTTATTGTAAAATGTGAACCGGCCATTCGCCTTTTCATAGCCAAATCTTAATGCGACTTGTCCGACATTGAAGATTCCAGCCATGTGGCCTTGACTTGTATTCTAGTGATTTCTTTTTGAACTCCAATTGGTTCCAGCCAAGAGGGGTCCGAGTCTAGAACTTTAAGATTTCTATTATTCTAGATGGTCCCAGCCCAAAAGGGGCCCAGCCAGGACCCTTGACTGTTAGAATTTTTAGAGCTGTAAAAAATGGAGCGCAACGAAACTCTAAAATTCCAAAAATCGGACCCCTGAAATTTAGAACTTTTAGAATTCTAGATGGTCCCAGCCCAGGAGGGGCCTAGGATGCTTGGTTCTTAAAACTTTGAGTACTTTTCGAACTTTTTGCATTAAGGTCTAAAAAACTAAAAAGGCTAAAAATTGGACCCCTGAAATTAGCATGTTTCGTGCTTTCAGAATTCAATTCTAAGCTCCAGAAAATCTAAAATCCAAGGGTCCTGGCTGGGCTCCTCTTTGGCTGTGGCTTCTAAGCTTCAGGAATCCGATGTTTAGAATGCCAGAACCGGTCCTCCTGGGTGCCACAGTTCATGCGAACTTTGATCAACTTGTCACAGAAAGAAGAACGCAACACGCGCGCGCACACACGTTTCCAGTGTCCGGCAACATCCTAACACTTTTCTTCATCATTCAGAGTGAGTTGTCAGAAGGCCAACGTGAACGCTTCGTGTCTTCGCTAGCCCTCAGAGGCATGCATCTCCCTCTTTTCATCACCGCCAGAACCTCCATTCAAGGTCCGAACATCCGTCTTGCGGCGGAAGTCGATCCAAGACCTTCTATATCCTTGAACAAGGACTATGAAGGGAACAGGTGGAAAGAAAGGGCAAGCGCCGAAGAGGCCACGCCCAAGCTTTCAGAAACACGCAATCAGGCGGCAAGGCCAACATGGCCGATGCTTCCACCGCCGATCAATCCTATTCAAAAAGAAACACGAATTGCAACCGGGTCATGTCTCTAGTATACTTCAGAGTGTGGTACGGTTTGCCTTCAGAGCCCGAGGATACGAAAGCGCCGATCAACAGATCCAAGTCTGGCGCTCCAGTTTCTGCAAAACACACGCGCCAGCAACAGACCAAGAAGGCGCCATTCAGGGACGCCCTTGTCAGCGCATCCGGAAATGACCCAGATCGGGAATTGCCCGACAAGATTCCTGGTATCACATACTAGAGCTTCCACCGCGGCAATGTCGTCGAGTGCAACCAGAACGAGATCACACCTCCGACACACACGACACCGAGGGAAAGCGCGACAGAACCTATGCACAGATCTGTTCCGTTCCTCACAATGTATCACTATGAATGCAACCCCACATCCTCTACAACACAGCAGTCACCAACATGACACGAATCGAGGATTGAAACTAGCGGTCGATGTCCTGACAGGAGATGCGAATTCCGCGTGCGCAAAACTCAGCAGGAAACGAAGCTAATCCCACGTCCACAACTTTCGGCGACTCAGATAGCGATAGAAAGAATTGCCCCCGAAATGAATCCAAGAACACGCTCGAGACCTACGCCGTCAACGGCGTACTCGATTCGATTGCCGCGCAACCCGTGTCTTCCATCGGCCAAGCCCCCTACAGATGAAAGAACACAGAAATCAACCCCGAGATCCAGACTCACAAGAAACGTTTGTGTATCCAGATTGCAGAGTTTGGGAGAGAGATACAAACTGCTCAGCAATGAAAGGCTCTTCGTGGGGAAGAACGACGGCGGACTGGCACCGCCGCTGTCGGTGAGCATTGGTTCCATGTCCGAGAACCCGGATATCTCCAAAGAACCGATCCAGCGCCAACGCCGACGTGCGATATGATCGTCCGCCATCCTACTGGCAAATTATTTCCAGATTCAGCCTGCGCTTGTGGATGAGGTTCATTCCAATGGAATTTAATTTTCTGATGCTGTGTTTCGTAGATAGCGCTGCTGTCGCGCAAAGATTCCCAGCGCAGATTCTTGCTTTGCTGTACAAACTAATTACCACTGGGTTCTACAATTCAGGCACGTTGAGGAATTGCGCTTTTGGAGGTTGGTCTCATCACCTCGGTGTCAAGCTTGTGGGCTTGAGGCTTCTAAGTCCGGATTCAAGATCTTTCAGTCCATATGCACAGAAATGAAAATCTCCCCGTCCCGCATGGATCTGAAAACAACTGAAGTTCAGTCACTGGGGAAACATACTTCCTGACTACAAGGTGAGCTTAGGCCGAAGA
>CAUJNA010000447.1:426055-481055 GCA_963377175.1 Effrenium voratum
CTGCAAAGTGGATCCGTGGTTTGCCAAAGTCTTCGCACTCCAGGAGCTGAAATATGAACCAAGCCATAATTTCGGCGATTTCCATGGAGTCATCGTTCATGGATAAGGGTTTGTCATTTGCACAAAGGCTTGCCCAAGCGAAACTTTCACTGGCAATTCCTATTGCTACCCCAACCACAGGCGCCAAGCAAACATCAGCTGAACAATTAAGCCGCATGGTGAGTGGCATTGATCGCTTCAGCTTTTTAGAGTTTGGTTGTGATAGCTTGCCAAATTTCATAACTTCTCCATAGGGCTTCATGTGTAACCTAAATGGACTTGCTCGATCCTTAAGGGCACGAGGTTTTCCTATTGTTCCTTCAAGCGCGCCAAAGCAAAGCAACACCATGCGAGTTGCTCAACTTCACAACCCGACCTTCCCCAAGTGATTTGGAAAAAATAATCACAATTCTCCGGGATTTGGCCGCCCAGCCCGCACTTCCGTGTCATTGAAGCGCTGCTCGAAGTCCTGCAGAGTCACCTGCTATGTGCGATTTGGGATACCTAGCACTGCCCGAGTCTTCTGATTCTAACTGAAGTGGCAAACGTTTCCTCCGTTGATTCTTTTAAAGAACTTTCTGGTGAGTGCCTCCGATGTCAGCACTAACCCTGACGGTCTCACCTTCCCAAATGTGGACATTTGACCTCATACCTCCATGCCAAGCTTGTACCAATCTATTATGCCTGATTAGTCCTGAAGAAGGGTTTGTGCGATAATCAGATCGCCTTGATCGTTTCGCTCCCGATGTGTACATTCATCATGGTCAAACCTTGACATCTTTGCCACAAACCTCTATGGGCTTATGACTGTCCCTAAGCACGACAGGCAATCAGGTGGTTGGCCAAAAAGAATAGTACTACTGGCTGTGCATGCTTGTCTGTTCGCCTGCCACTTGGCCCGTCTAGTTATGATTTCTAACTTCAAACGATCAGCGGCCGTGGACTGCCTTGGGTATAATCCTGCTTAATTAATGGCTATGCCAGGAGATTCAAAACATGACATATCCGCTAAGAAGTTACAACTGTTGACGGCAATGCGGTTGAACCCTATCAAAGGCGTTTTATTTGCATACAAAGAAACGGCTTGATAGACCGGAAGGGCTGCAAAGAAGAGCCTCCAATTTAGTTGGCATGGTGCCTCCCAGGCCATTTGGAATATGTTCACCACTTCGTTATATCCCACAATTTGAGAGAGCACAAACATGACATCTCGACAAACTGACTGGGCACACACTCCCATCCACCAACATGGAACTTTGCGGTGGGTTCCATATGTTAGTGGACAGGAGAGTAAGATTTCTGAGTATTACCGGGAAGTGTTTTTCAAGTTGGGTAGACACACCATGCCGTTTAACTGGCCGTTGTTGTGAAGCAGTTTTGTCTTACGGCGATGGCCTGGACCTCCGGGACCTCCGCTATTGGGATCCCGAGCTTCCTGCTTCCCGAATCGGACTGGCTAGGCCACTGGGACCACTTGGGTCACTTCGGCCACTTGAGCTACTAGGATCATTTGGGTCGTTTGGGCCATCATTTGCGAGTTCAGCCTGCAAACGCTGCACTTTGAAGCTGGGCAGGTACATGGCCACACCCGTGTGGTTGGATGTTTGTGAGGCTACCCCTTCCACCTTGGTTGAAAGGGAAGCCAAAAGGAAACCACCAATTTTGCGGCCCGCCTGTTCCACACATTCCCATGTCCACAATGTGTCATGCACAAATTCTTCCCTCAGACTTGCCTGAGCCATCACACCTGATCAGGACTATTGGCCTCTTCCCAGCACGGGTGAACACTCAAATGAGCACTTCCTCAGTTGCCCCTTCGAGACCGGGAAACAAAAGGTTTTACAACCTTTTGGGGACATGACTGAAAGTGGACCAACATAGGAAAACCAACAGCCTGAAGCACACCATGTCTCTCGTTTGCCGTCATGCGAGTTTCCCAGCCACACAATTTGCATGAAACTGACTGGACAACTCCAGCCTTGCCCGTATCTTTGGACTTCAGATTCTGAAAGAGGTCCTCGACCAGCAGGTAATACCTGGAGAAATCGGCTGTCAGGCTCCCAAATACATGTTTTATTCTGGAAACCTGGGCTGTCCTCAGATCCCCCGCAAAAAGTTTTAGCATTTAGTGGGCTCATTTAGTGGGCTGAATGGAAAACCCCACTAAGCACTAAACAGCTAAAAAGCTAAGCGGATGGCTGGGAGCCATCAAGAAACCTTAAGCCTCTGCATGGCTTGTGCAAGTTTGTTTGAGCACACGGGAGTTCAGAAACCTGGACATCGATTTGGGGGCGTTGAACGCCAAGAATAGTCTGTTGAAACCCAATTTAACTGATTCAAATGTTCAAAGAAGCGTATGGACCTGGGCAAACTGAGCGAAAACCAGAGGTTGACATCCGTGCGCCCAAAATCCATATGGACAATTGGTTTTGACAGCTATCATGCATATGTATATACATGTGTATATATATATATATACATATATATATATATATTATTATATATACTATATTATATATATATATATATATTAGCCTTATTATGACCATCCTGAAACCAAGTAGTGGAACCACCCCGAAAAACATGGCTTTTGAATCGGGGTCTTGGGCGCGCATCTTCCAAGCTCCGGCCAAGCGGATCCAAGCCAAGGGATGGGGCAGTTGACCTTCTCAGCACAACGTCAATGGGTGGTTTTGATTCCGGTGGTTTGGTGGTTCGGAGGTGGTGTCCCATTTACCCTCTACAAGAACCAAGAATTAAAATCTCCAAACCACCAATGCAAACCAGCAAGTAAGGGTAACCTGACAAAGGGTTGCCAGTTGGATCGAACAAAACAGAATGACGACGAGTGACACGCCTGCGCTGGCATGTGTGAAGCTGCAATCTGCTTGCTGTGCCAAGCGTGCTCCCGCGATGCGAGTTGGAAAGATTTGCCCCGCGAGGCTGAGGCATGCCATGCAAAATGCGTCCAGTCCCTCTCAGCCGGTGCCAGCTGCCAGGGCCAATGGCAAACAACCGAGGGGTCATGGCAAGTGGGGCAAAACGAGGCAACAAAAACATGGCATCACTTGCATGCATACCTGCAAACACCAAAGGCCAACGGTTTCAGTTTGGGGTAACGCACGGCTGTCACGCCCCCCCGGCGGGGGCACCTTTCCCGGTTCAGCAGGTGGCTTTCCGCCAGCATCTCCTGCCGCCATTGCCCGGAGACCATATCAAAGCAGTCATCAACGAGGACGGTTTTTGACAAGGACTTGCTCTGCAGCAACACCGTGGTGCTGAACAGGCTGTCACGCGCTTCCTAATCGCCATTCAATGAACACATCGTCTTGCTTGTCAGTGTTGCTATTCGTTGCAACATGAATAATGAGGCCAAAAACTGCGCTGCTAAAAAGCATACACGAACTAGCTGAATACATGCTTGGCTGAACACATGCGTGGCTGAAACCTTGAGAATCCCAATTCCATCCCTGGTCCTTGTCCCGGGCGGCCCCTTCTATTGTGCTTTGGCAGAAGACCGCAGTTATGACCTGAGCGATAAATATATATATATATATATGAGCGAAAAAGAAGAACTTTGAGAGGTGCCGCCGCCGCCAAATCGACGAGGCACCGCACTGACCAACCCCAAGGTGGGCAAGCGTACCCAAGCTGACAGGTTCTGAAGCCCAAAGGCAAGCCACGCAAGCCGAAGGGGACCACCACACGAAACGAAAGCACCAACTAAAGGACCGACCACCAACCGACCACCAGGGGCCGACGGACGAACCGAACCCGACCACCCGAAACCAAGCGCCGCAAGCACGCACCAACTAGAAGCCCCTTAGAGGCGCATTTGTTGTTGTTGTTGTTGTTGTTGTTGTTGTTGTTGTTGTTGTTGTTGTTGTTGTTGTTGTTGTTGTTGCTGTGGTTCTTGTTGTTCTTGTTATTGTTGTGGTGATTTTTGGTGCTCGGTGTTTGGCGTTTGGTGCTTGGTGTTCGGTGTTTGGTGTTTGTTGTTTGTATTTGGTCGCCTGTTGTTTGTTGTGTGTTGTGTGGTGTTTGTTGTGTGTTGTTGGGTGATGTTGGCTTAAGTTTGTTGTTGTTTGTTGTTGTTTGTTTATTCCTGATGATTGCTGTTTGTTATTATGTGTTGTTGTTGCTGTTGTTTGTTGTTGATGGGTCGTTTGGTTTTTGTTTGTTTTGTTGTTTTGTTGTAGTTAACGTTGTCGTTGTCGTTGTCGTCGTTGTTGTCGCTGTTGTCGTTGTTGTCGTCGTCGTTGTTGTCGGTGTCGTCGTTGTTGTTCTTGTTCTTGTTATTGTTATTGTTCTTGTTCTTGGTATTGTCCTGTTATTGTTCTTGTTCTTGTTCTTGTTCTGGTTCTTGTTCTTGTTCTTGTTCTTGTTGTTCTTGTTCTTGTTCTTGTTGTTGTTGTTGTTGTTGTTGTTGTTGTTGTTGTTGTTGTTGTTGTTGTTGTTGTTGTTGTTGTTGTTGTTGTTGTTGTTGTTGTTGTTGTTGTTGTTGTTGTTGTTGTTGTTGTTGTTGTTGTTGTTGTTGTTGTTTCATGCCTTGAGCATACGCCTAGAGCCTTTGGCCATGGAGACAGCAAGCGTAGGAGGCCGCGTCAACCATGCGCGAGGTATCTTACTGCCGCAACGCTCTGTCATACGGAGAGCAGGCGCAGCAGTGGCAACAGCCTTACGTTCTCCTAAGCACCCATGGCCGCAGCTGGCGATGCAACAAAGCCAGCCCTTCACGCAAAGAGTTGGGAAAGCTGTATCTATACACATTCCTAGCTTGAGTCACCCGATGGTTCAATCGCGGCGTACTCTTTTCATATCGTTTGCCTTTACTGATCAGGCAACCTCGTTTCTCCAGGATAATGCCTTGGTATGCTCCTCAGAGCTGAAGTAGGGTGCTGCCGAGCTTCTCACCCTACAGTCCCACTCGCCAGCCGCATCCAGCTTCACGCGGTGCGACTGGTGGGTGTCATTCTGTGGCGCAAACCCAGACCCCATACCAGGCGTAACTGGACGCCAGCCACCTGAAACGGGTGGGCTGGGTGGGAAAAAGAGAAATATATACCTCAGCCAGTTTGGGTCAAGTCCTTGAGCCAAAGTGGCATGAGCTATGCTCGATTGAGGAACCCCAGCCTTCCAAACTCGAGACACCTCAACCTTGGCCTAACCCGGGACAAGTGGACTGGTCGTGCATTTAGCTGGGGGTGACGGCCCCAATGCACTGCGAGGTAGTCTTGGTGAGTGGTACCGAGCGAGTATCGGCTGCATATGGTGCCTAGCATCGGGAAGTGCAGCTGCGCAAAGCGCTCGTAGCAGAGGAGGCGTGGTTCGCTTTGCTTTGTACCCGGCAGGGGACTGCCAGGGCAAAGCAGGCAAAAGCGCGGCGCCACATGCTATCTCGAGCTTTTGTGGCACGCTTGGAAGTGCAATCCCTTGCTTGTGCGGGCGGTGGGCTTGCCCAGCTTACCCGCTAGCATGACTGGGTCGACATGAGCAAGCAATGATGAGCAGCGATCGACTCCAAGCGGAGTTTTGCAATGCCGTTGCTGCAGCAAGCGCTGCCCCAAGAAAGGTGGGCCTGCAGCCCCATCCTCTCCAGCACCACCACCACCATTCCAGTCAGTCAGTCAGTCCGTCCGTCAGTCAGTCAGTCAGTCAGTCAGTCAGTCAGTCAGTCAGTCAGGCAGCCAGTCAGTCAGTCAGTCAGTCAGTCAGTCAGTCAGTCCAGTCAATCTGTCTGTCTGTCTGTCTGTCGGTCTGTCTGTCTGTCTGTCTGTCTGTTTGTCTAGTCAGCAGTAGAAGTAGTAGCAGTAGCAGTAGAGCCTACGGTAGAGCGCTTGAGCTGCACGCGCCGCCGCCGCCGCCGCCGCCAATCAACGCCACAAGCGGAACGCCCCCACTTTGGTATGTCGTTCCTTTACCTCGAATCGACTCCCCTTGCGACTGAAATCCCGTGCCTTTGCCCGTGCCTGCCATGCCAGGCACCCTAAGGTCCAGGCATTCAGCACAGCAAAGAGCGTAAATACCTCGGATCTGCCATGGCAAAAAGAGAAGCTGGGCAAAACCTTAAGAAAGGTCAAAGGTCTACCTTCTGGCTTCCAAGGTGCATGGCTGTACCGATCATTCTTTTACATTTGCTTGACCTGCTTATCGCTTTCTGTGAATCATCATCTGTCTGAGATATATGCTGTCCCGTTTCTCCGTCTCACTCATCCTGCCGTCGGCCTGGCTTTGCTATAAGCTCTCTCTGCAGCCGAGGATCGATATACAGGGAGAATACATATCCTTACAAAGCAAAAGGCAACCTTGTCCTTCGGAAGCGCACAAGGACACAGTGATTGAAAGGTCAGCGAATTTGCATTCTGCTCCCATCAACGACGTCATGTCCTCTTGAACCCTCGAACTCAAAGAATAAGCAAAGAACTCAATGATTGAGAGAGTATATGTGTGCTAGGAAACGCATGGCAGCGCGGGTGAATGGAGACATTCCTAATATGTTGAACAGTACGATCATGTGACAATCTGCATTTTGCCCAGAAAGGTGATGGCTCTTCATCGTTCTAGGGTTCTAATATTTTGTGTGCATGCAATCCTTATCTCAGCTGGATGTCTTCATTTTGAAGCCCATCTGCACGGTGCATTTCTATCATGTTGATACTGGGCTATGCCTTAACACTTCATGGATTAATGTTGCGCTCAAGCTTCTATATTGCTGTTCGTTACACAGCTTTCATCATATCCTCATTGATCACCTAGCTTGCGTGTATCCCACGTATTCATCGTGCATGCCTTCCATCACCAGCCATGAGAAATGAATCAAGAGCCGGATGGTGAAACTCCCTCATATTGATTAGTTTGTTCTTTCACATCCAATAGTCATTTGTAGTGGAAGGTCCAGCTAAACAGACTATACTTAGACAATACATATCAAACTCACACTGTGTCACAAAGACACAATGTATTAAGTAGTTCAACTTGGATAATATGAGAGAGAAGAAGAGAGACATGGGATCACTTCCTAAAATATGCATCCAGCTATTCATCTGAAAAGTCAGCAGGTAGTCTAGAACACTGGTTGATTGCCTATCTGTGACATGCTCCTGTCTGGAACTCCATGTTAAACAAGAATAAACATATGATGTTCCTGAACACCTATACGTAGGCTTTCTGGGGATATATATATATAATATACAGTATAACATATTGCTTGTATACACAGGTCAAACATCGACAAGCGCTTAGAGTGCAGACCAGTACGTACATGCATGTAGGTGTTTGCAACCCAAATTGTGTGGAGATGCTTTCTTGCAGCCAGGCATCCCCAGAGCCATCCCACTTCGATCAGAGGACGGACAACTATATCCCAACTGATGCCGTTCGAGATGGAGCGGAACAAGGTATGCATTGCCTTGGCGAGACAACTCAAAGGACGTCCAGCTGATAAGAGTTGGCAATGCCAGTATGGGTCCATCTACATATATATATATATATGGCAAATGTGTTCTCAACCAGTGGTCCTGTTCTGAAACCTTTTCTGGAAGGAGTGCGTCTCCCCCCAAATGGGACCGCCAAGCTCACCAATCGTGGCACACAATCAAGCACTCCAAGAAATCTATGCCCACAAGCAGCTGCAGCAAGTGAGCCTAGGCTACGTCCTGGGCCCAATGGGCCTAGGCGGAAATGCTTATACCTCCCAAGAACTGCCCGGTCGGTGAAAGCCGCCAGTTGAAACACCCATGCCCTGCTATCATAACTCTTCACGAAGCATCCCAGTTCCCATGCGGGACCAACTACGGGACAATCAACGACACACGCACACACACACACACACACAGACCCAGCCACCCAGCCACCCAGCCACCCAGCCACCCAGCCACCCAGCCACCCAGCCACCCAGCCACCCAGCCACCCAGCCACCCAGCCACCCAGCCACCCAGCCACCACGAACACCCACGCATGCATCGCCAGAACATGAAGCCGCCCCCGCACCGGCGTCTGAACCGAGTCTCCGTGTGCACCGAGCCGAAATATTTCACCAAGGCTTCCCTTGTCTCGCCGCCTCAGGCTCAAACCCCGTGACAGCTAGTCTCAGTTTACATGGCACCCAAAAAGCCATCTCAGTTTGGGCGAGCTGGGTGCACAGTGAATGAATATTGAACTTCGATTCACAAAAAACATGCGGTGAAGTGCTCCGTTCAAATGGAACTCGAAATTACGGAGTTGAAAGGGCATGTCGAGCACAGGTCAACAGGTGTGATCCTAGCCGAGTCATTCGTCCCCCAGAATAACAGGCCAGAAAGGCGGCAACGGGCAACCTGCATTCAAGAGATGGACGGTTCATGCTGCTGGGTGTTACACCCCGTGCCTCCAACTAATCAGCTACACCTGGAGCTCCCAATTTTGAGAGACAGCCATATGATGATTTCGTAACCCGGTCAACTGAGCCTGGACTTGGTCGCCCATCCGCTTGCGCACGATGCAGCAAAATCGAAACATGCGGACGTTGGACTGAAAATAATTGCCACGACTAACAGGCGATCGGTTGCCCAGGATCGGCGAACGGCCCTAGGGCAAAATGAACTTGAAGATTCCACAGGTTGATCCTGCTAGAGGCTGGTGGCGGCAATGCCTCTGTTTCATCCGTGTATGCTTCAACGTAAACCTCTCCTCATTCATTCAACATCACATTAAGGACATGGGTATGTGTTTTTGAGGGCAACCCTTTTTGGCGGTTTTAAAGGGAAACCCGAAAAACAACAATCATTTTGCGGGTCCAAATCCCAACACAAAACATGACATACCCCCAAATCTCGAAGGGCTCTTTTTGGGCCAAGACGCCCTCGGTCTGCAAGATGTAGTCGGTAACGCCATCAGTTATCAGGATGCCAAACATGTAGATGATGATAATCAGAAGGACCACAGACCTGAGCACAGGCAACGATCACACAACTCACAATCAAAAACCGATCAGTTGTAAAACGGTCGATCCCCAAGACTTGAACAGGTGGATATCAGTCCGCACCCATTTATTGCTGGGATTGTCCTGTACCCTCCAATTTCCCAAGTGTTGATTGTGGCTCATCTCACGGGAAGCCGGGTTTCGAAACCAAACATGTCACACATCCACCTCACTGCTTGAAGTAGACGTCCAGCCTGCACTGGCTGATTCTGCAAACACCCCAATCGAGAACGACTGCCAACATAAGATTCCACTGTTTCTGAGGCTCGGTGTAATCTGGGTTCAATCGTGCACACAATCAAAGGAACGGTCACCAAATTAAAGCAAAGCATGCAAAACGCATAGATGATGTGGCTTACCCCCCCCCCCCGAAAAAAAAGAAGGAAAGAGGAAAAACAGAAGAAAGTCCACATAAGTTGTCCAAAGGTTCGGATCCAAAGCTCAAAATCGAAGGGCCAAAGCAGCAGCTGGCCCACAGACTTTCGCATCGTTTTTTGTGCGGGGGGCGTGCTGGGCTGGACATGGCTTCGGCTGGTGCTGTCGACTGGCTTCGGCTGGGCGGCTCTGAGCGAGGTGAGCTTCTAAGTCTAAGTGTTTCTCGGTTGCGAAATCTGCTGTTAGTGGTTTAATAGAAAATCCAGTAGTTGGCAAAAAGTGAAAGTCCTGACATCCAAGCAAAATGCACCTCTGGTTTGGTCCTCTTAAGCTGCCGCATGTAAATCGCAGGGACCCTGAGGCAGCTTCCTGTTGGCCTCCGAACTTGAAAAGCTTCCGTTCTAGGCTTCCCTAGCTTAGCGCTGTCCTCTGTGCAATCGACCCAACCCCCCCTAATCCCACATCCCTCATTCCATAAATTTCGAGTGGCCATCCAAGGGAGCGCATCGTCATAGCTATTGAGCTCACCAAGTTTCCTTGGATGCTGGCTAGGCCTTCCGTGCGCTTTGGCTTGCCTTCCTGCACGTTCAACCGGCCATTCTGTGACAAGATTCACTGGCTCATGGAAACTAAACCCTCCCATATGTTTGTCAAGATCCGGCATTCTAAAAATTGGACCTACTTAGTTGTTTGGCTTCTCTCGACTGATGCTGCGCACATGGATGGAACCAAGTGCAGTGTTAGTGTGGGGTTTATCTAGGCTGGCATTGGGCTAAAACACAGTCCAAGAACGACTATCAACATCCCGAGACAATCTTTTCCTGACGGCCTAACTCTTCTAACTCCAGGAGGCTCATGTCAAGTTTACTGAAAGTGCCTGACCCCAAAGTTAAAACTTCATTGCACATGGGAGATCAAATGCAATTGGGCAAATTCTCGGCACCTACTCCGATTTTGTTCTATCCATGGGTTGGCCCAGCCTCCGACACCCAGATTCGCTGATTCGGGACTGGGGGCGTTGCAAATTGCGATAATATCCTGTAAGCGTCACTTCAAACTACTGGTCCCTCAAAAGAAGCGGTTCAGGGTCTATTAGCACCTCCGAAGTGTATATTTATTGGGGATATGGTCCCAACCCGCATCTTATTCGAGCCGGCCTGCATCTTTCTGTTAGTTTTTATGGCTACCCTTCCACCTGGGTTCCAGGGAAACCAGGAGGACAAGCATGTTGGAGCTCCGCTTACCATAATGTTGACCCCATATTAGTCCAACCCCAATTTATAAATAGGGGCGTATTCCCCTTAGTGATGATTCCCCACATTTCACCCAGGGACACCCAAATAATAAACTTGAATTGGTTCATATGGGGTCAACATTTCCCATGAGACACTCGTTGGCCTGGTGTGCGCTCGGGTTCTGAAACTTTCCGAGGCTCGCAGGGAGCGAACGAATCTAACCAGGCGGACAATCCGAAGGATGCGCAGGATTCGGGTGATCCGCACGATGCGGATGACCTGACACACTCGCACCAAACACATGCCACGGGTCCACTGCTGCCCAACGATTTTTGCTCCTACCACTTGAATTCAACTTGCCCATTCATGATAAAACTGCACCAGTCTACATTTGGTTCATGTTGGTGTGGGCGTACATGTGTAAGGATGTGTATATACACTATCCAAAAACTGTACATATATATATATATACATATTGACATATATATATATATATATTCAATGTGCGTGTTAGCCAATATGATCAAACTCAGGCTTGGCATAAACAGCTACTCAAGCGTTGTGGATTTGGGGAGGGGGGAGATCGCCTCACAATGTCTACGCAAACGCAAAAATGGCTTGCTCTCTTCAGAGCTTGTTTGCCTGCGTTTCCTCGAGTCACAAGTACATTCCACGTGAAACTGAAAGCCAAACTGCGCGCATGTATAAAAGAGGGTGTCTGTTTTGGCCGGTGTCCTTATCGTTCTTTGTGCAGGGTTCACGCAAAGGACCGGCAGCAAGCTACCTTCCTTACATTCGAATAATATTTCATGTATCATGCAAATCAATGATGACTTTGATTCGATGTTGTGTTGTTTGTTGATTGGCAGCCTCGCTGTACTCCCAATTGGCAAAAGAGACAACTATTGTGTCTAAGATCATGCCCACTGACCAGCAAACAACTATCAAGTGCTATGTTCGTTCTCTGAAAACAGCAGCGACACACCTGATACCATGTGTAGTTGCACCTATGAGTCATCGCGCGCACTTGTGTCTCAATCCTTGGTCCGCCAAAAACGGAATCCGCTTTGGGTTCAAACATACTTGCTGCTGGCCATTGCACGTGCGCAGCACTTGCAAAGCGGTGTGCCAGTCCTTATGTGGGAAAAATGCTTACAGTACAATGCCTCAGCATACCTCAGCCACTGAGCATCTGTCAGCATTGACGACTTCACCATATGATCGGAAATTCCATGCAATTGTCCGGAACACATGGCACAAACTGGCTATGCGCTCGAATGAGAACCCCCTCATTCAGAAGAAAGGCTTTCCTTTTACGTTCCCCGGGGCCCAGGATCTCTGTGAGACTCTCCACGTCTCTCCATGCTCCCAGGACTCGACCAAGCCGCCCGGATGTTGCTGAGCAAGCTCCAATCCGACCAGGCGTTGGCTTCGCTGGTCAAGGTGATGAGCTCTCCCAGCATCTCAACAATGGAGACAAAGACCAGCAGACTGTCCTGCAGCGAAGCCTTTTTCCGACCGGTCGACTGGCATGTACCTGCTGCAAAGGCGCCGTCCTTCTTGTTTTTACGACTGGCATGATCCTGTGATGGTTTCTGTGTGATGCTAGCAAACACATATATATATATATGTATAGAGATATGTAATACCAATGCACTGCATCTCACCGGCACTGTCTCTTGTCTGCGCCCTCTGAGACCATCTTTGCAAGAAACAATCCGCATGCCGTTCAAAGAGCCTTTGCAGCCGTGGCTCCAAGTAGTTCCAGAACAAGTGCGGGGAGTCATAGAAATACGGCAGTCCCTCAGCTGCCAGCCTGCGAGGGGCTGCTGTGGCAACAGCCACCTGGGTTCATCTCTAATAAACGGGGTTCCCGAAAATGGACTGCTGGGATCCTTTTGGTTCACTTTAAAACCGACAGGGGGGGGGCTCCAAAAACATAGAAGCCCACATGGAAGCTGACGGAAGGTTGATCAAAATGAATGATAGAGGTAGAAAGCTGGGTTGAGGCGATGCTCAAGAAAACCTTCCGGGAGCCTTTGGGGGATTGAATATGACTAAATGGATCAATGATAAAATCTTAGTGGAGAAATTGCATGTGCCTTACGCAGGATGTGCTCCTTTTCGCCATGCCACAGTTTGAGGCTTGACATCGGTTCTGTCCGCACAGAAACCACAGAAAGCTACTGCTGTTCAATCAGAGGTCTGACGAATGGCAAACAAAAACGTGGGCATGCAACAATAGGAACACCTGCTACATCTGCCTTGACGTCTGTGGCATTGTCTGCTACAACAGTTAGAAGAGCGTCCTGACTTTGCAGAAAGCTAGAGTCGCAAGACTCAGTCGTTCACGAAACAAACCCCATGACCCATCACAGCTGATCAGAGCTTAATGGTCAACCCTTCTGCTTTAGCTTTGACTCCCGGCTAATGCGCGAAGTATCCTCATTCGGGCTGCTACGCCTGGCATTCGCCTTGACTGCTCACTGGTTACACGTGTTGCTTTCCTTTTTGGACCCAGTAAGATGGAACAGCCCTCTCTCTTCGGATCAGAGCCAAACAAAAGCTTGACTCATCGCTGAGGTAACAACTTGAACCATCACACTCATGCTACACAAATTTTGCAGATTGATTACCTGGCAAACAGTCCGAACACTGGGCCAAGTCAGCCTGTGGACCCACAAATCACACGCCGACTGCGCCTCAGGCAAAGTTCCACCAAGAAGAGGAGCGAAAACCTGTGGCGTTCACAACTGAAGCTACCGAAGGTCAATGAAGAAGTGCCAGGTATCCAGTGGTGGCTACTCTGAGCAAACAAATTGCGTAAAGTGTAGTGTGGCATCTCTATAGAAATGCAACGTGTGAGTGTCTTTCGCGCGTCCTGAGCATATGCAGGATTCAAATGCACTAGCTGCTTCATGCCTGTGTCTATGGGATGAGGTCCACTTGGTTGCCGCTACTTACTTTCTCCGACTTGTTCTGAACAACATGAGGGAGCATCTATCCTTTTCGGCATCATGTCAAGGACGTGTTGGGGCCGTGCCAAAACTAGGAAACTGATTATGTAAACAAATATCAATGTGAGGTGCAAAAGCCCAATTCATTGCTGGGGGTTGCTGGGTACTCCATGACAAAACTTGGTTAATCACTATAGGCGAAGCAAGGCGCTTTAGGCGCTTGTATTAGTTGTCTTGGATTCCAACTACAAGGGTCGTTCCCTTTTCCAAAACTGCAGTTAGGCTCTGTGACCTCCCAACATGGCACTTTTTCTTTTGACGTCCCTACCTTTAAACGGGCACCCTCGAAAACTACGCGCACACATGGGCATTGGTGGATCATGTGTACCTTGGACCAGCTTCTCCTTACTGCTTTCCTACAACATGAATTCCGTCCAGTTGACAAAACTTGATATGCCCGGGTGATACATGACTGACCTATTTTGTGCAGACCGAAGGGTACCTCTTCCTGGTTTCCATCTCGCCTTACCTGACTGATCCAGTGGAGAGTCTACCCACCCATTAACATGAAACCTGACAGGGAACGGTCCCTTCAAAAGGAAAATGGTCCAAACCAAGACCCTTCCAAACGTCAGGTTCCGTGTGAAAAGGGTGGGAGGGCAGTATTTCTGCCTCCCAGGTCTCAAGATACAAACCCAAGCCGATTAAATCGCCAAGGCGCCCGCGCTGACAGAACTCCAGGAAGCTCAGGCTCCACAAATTATAGTCCCCACTCTCTGCGCCGACGGCCAGGTACTCGATCTGAAATCCGATCAGCGCGCAATGGGCGAAAATGGCCACCTCGGCTTCGTGAATCTGGATCTCTAAGAAACCAGCAGGAAATCCTACAGAAGATAAGCTTGGTGCGTGCTTGGGGAATTCCTTGAAGAACTAGAAAAGCGTAGATCTCCAAAGCTGCAAATCGCCGCAGTCTTGACTGCAAAGACAAGAACTGATCATACGAGTGTGTCGTTTTTTAGGGCACCCCCCCGGAAAAGATGGGGTGTCCTTTCGGTTCCCTTTCAAAATGACAAAGAAACGAGGTACCCTCAAAAAGGACACTCACAAAAGTCTTTGCAAGAAATGCAACAGGTCTCCTTTTTGGGGCCACTCGTTGAACAGCGCTGGAATCATCTGCCCAAAAACAGCCTCAAGGCCAAATTTCGGCGAGACACGCATTGTGACAGTATCGCAGTCTACTATCCTGCATGTAAACGAGACTCCGATGCCAACGCAACAACTGACTCTCCACCTGCACGCTAAAACCTGATCATGGCAAGTAAATGCAGCCTGTACGTCGTTGGGTGATGCTGCTGCCAGCTCGTTGTGCCAAGCGGTTGCAAGGGACTCGCCAAGCTGGATAGCACCGCTTGCCGAGCAAGCAGCAAAGCAATGTAACAAGGGCGCAAACCGAGACCAACACATTCACATCACGACAACATCTTCTCGGCAACAGCAGAGCCTCCAACTGTCAAGAACCAACCGACGTTCTGATGTATGCAAATACCACATGCGCAGTAGCACTGGCCTAGCACTCTCAACGACATACTGAAACATTAACCAGGTACATGCGTGTGAATGTGTCTATGTGAATGGCGTGACAAAAGAAAAGAACCACAACCAGTGAATCTGTGCACCGAAGTGCGAGCACGGATCGCAATCTCTCGGATCCGCTTCTCTGAAATTGCCAAGCAGCCATTGCAATGGTTTCGAACCACCCTGTCCCGACCACTCGATTCGCGAGATTGTCGCAGCAGCCTGGGTGGGCAATCCAGCGCAAAACTATACAGTCCGTGGAAACATAGGCATCCCCAGCCAACATGATCGTTTCATCGGCAATGTATACAAGCTGACAGCAGAATGAGGGAGACATACTCAACAGAAACTCATGCTAGCGTCGATAGATGTCTGTTCTTGAGCGCCGATGGAACTTTGGAGTGTTCGGAGAACCGTCCAACATGGACCAGCTACGCACTAAAACCCTTTTGGCCAGCTCGCAACGGGGTTTCCTTTTTGCTTGCGTCAAACGATTGAGTCACATGTGGGAGACCAGTATCATTCGTCACGAGTGGCATGGTCAACCACATACCAACCTCAATATCCTGTGCCAAACTACCGAAACCTTCACTTGGTCATACTGATCTTCCTCGGCGCACACTGCGTGAACATCAATTAACATCAAAGTGGCCACGTTGAATCTCCGCGCGTCTAGATGCCGTTTGGGATGCGTGCTGCTGAACTTGCAGATTGGTTTGAATTCCAGTCAAAACGGAAAGTTCACCGACATCTTCCGGCCTGGTTGGAAGCTTCCCCCTAATCCCATACTTATGCTCAAATGCCGGGCAGTTAGTTTTGTGTGGGTTTCATGCAAGTCTTGGGCTTTATGGGGGTGTTGTGTGGATGTTGGCTGGTTTTGTTTTAAAGTGGGCTTTGGGTGTTTTCTTTGTGGGTTTGGTGTGGTTTCTGTGGATTTGGTGTGGGTTTTGTGTTGGGTTCCGATCTTGGGTGGGTTTCGTGTGGATTTCGCGTGGATTTTAGGTGGGTGGTGGGTTCAAATCCGTCCCCCCGAGGATTGCTAGTTTACTGGTGCTTCTCCCCGCTTCTAGTTTGCAGCCGATGATTTCCATCTTTCCTTTTGCAGTTGCTCCTCAACTTATGCTGGTGATAATCACCGCAATCCGTGCTTGTCCTAACTGCTGTTCTCTGCTCAATCATAATATACGTTACCTATCATTACGCCAGTTGTGCTGGCTTTGTTTGTGTACTGCCTTATTGTTGGTGGTTTGCATGGTTGCTTGTTGGTTGTTCTTATTTTTCTTGCTTGTGACATGTTTGTCCTCATTCCTCTTTATCTTCTCGTTTGCGATCTTCATTTTCTTTAGTGTCTCCATGGATTTGAACTGAAGGGATCGCCCCGCGCTTCACACAAAGGCGTGTCTTCGCTTCTGCCTACACGACATGTGTGGACCCTAAGAACCTGTGCGAGCTGATCTGCAAGAGCAAGGGCATCTGCGCGTGCGTGTGCGCTTTCGTGCTTGTGTGAAAACTATAGACAGCTGGTACATCTTGCCCAATGCACCATGCTACTGATGCTTCTCCTCCCAGCTAAAAGTGAAGTGCTGACATGCTCGGACCAGAGGGCCATCTGAAACAATCAGAGATAAATATGTACCTTGTGACGCCACTGTCTTTCCAAGAATGGAAGTGGACGATCGGGGGCTTCCTATAGGAACGTAGTCTTCCAGCTTGGGAGGGTAGGCACAAAGGCCTGCCTGTCGGCTTGGGAAGCTCCCCGATCCTAAGAACCAAAGAATTTGGGTCCAACACTGGGCCGTTCCGGTGCAAAGGGGGGCCTCTTGACTTGCCAAGAAAACGGACCGGAAGGGCGTTGCGTATGGGGCCTGATTGATTTGCGGATAGTTCAAAGCCCCAAATGGAAAACGGACCCAAGGGCGAGGCATGATTTCTGGACAGCTCAAAGCCCCAAATGGTCTTTTGGATGAGCCCAGCTTTTCTGTTGGGTGATCATGATCTTTGCTGTGTCCTTCGAAACACACACGGCTCAGCGCCACAGCTGACTCACGCTGTGACTGATCAGGGCTGTCCAAGCCTGCCAGGGTTCCATCGGGGTGAACCTCTTCTGCCTTAGCAATCTGCCTGGAATGGACCCATTTCAACCAGCAGTGCAAGTTACTGCAAATGTCTTTGCGACGAACTAGAGCTCCAGTTGCCAAAGCCAAGGCACATTTCCAGCGTGTGGCCTTTGGCAACGTGCCTTGGACAGAGTTCGGTGGAGCAATTCAAGAGCCCTGATCTTGGATTGGTTTGGCTGGTTTCGGGTCGGCAGCTGAAAAAGCCAACCAGAAAAATCATTTCGCGTCCTTGGGGCTGGAATACACCTACATTGACTTGCTGGCCCCAGCAACCTGACTTCCGCAACTCAAGAGTTCTTCAGACTGAACCGCCGACCTCCAGCACCACTGCAACATTGCCCAATGTTCTGCAAACATCGGCTTTGGGAAGTTCAAACAACATGGTGCTAGTGCTGCAGGAGCATTGGAGTTGTTCAAGTTCATAGACAACTGGAAGATACTGGAAGTCAAGGTCTAGCTAGTCATAATCGAGGCTGAAATGCGCCCCGTCCCAAACCGACCAAAAGTCTACATACTCATTTGGAAGACTCATGAAAGCGGCCACACACAACCATGAAAACGGTGTTTTCAATATCTCTGAGCATGGCTCTAAGTTGATGCCCATCCCTGAAGCAGCAACCAGCCTCTCAACCCCCCGACAATAGTCCCCAATCGGACAGGTGGCCCACCAAGGTGATGCTCCCCGGCATCGGTGACTTGGGGCTGGTCACCCGCGAGATGTCCTGAGCAAAGCCAAACTCCACTGCTTTTCGTTTTTTTTTTTCAAGGGTATTTGAAGGCTGGATTTTGAAAAGGTGCCACATACCCACTGCTATCCTAAGGGCCCCCTTCACAGTTGCGAAAACTGGTCGACCTGGTGCCCCTTCCGATGAAAAACACACCTTCAAGCGTGAAGCCTCAAACGTCAGCGTCTGCAACCAGCCCCGCTGCCAAGCCAGGTTGAACTGCCACAGCTCCCAAGTGATTCGCTTTCATCTGGCAACAGCACATCACATGCTCCCTGATCGGTGTTCAATCTCATGAAGCAGTTTGTCATGTGAGCGTGGGCCTTTTCGAGGGCTCCCCCCTAAACCAACATGCTTGGGGCTTCAAATCCCTATGTTTCACCTTCTCTTTGGAAGCGTCACACTCTCTGTCCAAGGCTCGGGGCCGAATCGCTCCGCTCTGGTCATGAGGTGCAATTCCCTGACCTTCTCCTCCATGTTGGCTTTGGTCCCGCGGCAGGGACTGTCAGTGGTCTCGATGACCTGAGCTCAGAAGGCATGGGAAGCAAGCAGCCAGGTATTCCGAATGAAACCCAGGCAGGGCTGAGAACGACGATTTGAGCAAATCTCTGTCTTTGAAGCCATGATGACACTTGCATGATAGTCATGAGTGCAGAAACCTAACCATATGGCCCACCATAAAGCCAGTACAACACAGCTGCTCACAGGCTCATCACAAAGTACCACACAACTCTGAACCATAGCCTTACCGGTAACCAAGGAACATGTGTGGAACAAAAACCACTTGAAGGGGCAGGGTACTTAGGAGGTGATTAGTAAGCCTGGTTCTAGCACTGAACGGACTATAACCATGGCGTTGGTGGGTTGTAACCATGGTTAGCACCCACTTACCTGACGTTCAACGCGCCTTTAAGCCGGCATGGGCGCGGGGGACAGCAACACTGGCCGATCTTTCCCCCTCAGGCTCCCCTCTTCCTATGTTAGAAGCAGGTTCTCGGTCCAAATGCAGGGGACAGAAGAATAACTTGCTGTCCTGTTGAGCCAGCCTGGGGCTTTTCTCTGAGGTTTCAAAAACACGCCAAAGGAATTGAAGGTGAGGGAGCTGACTCATGCGAGCAGCATCTTGCAGTGCGCAGTGGGAGGATCGGGGACATTAGAGGGTAAATTTAGATCAAACTGGGAAACAAGAATAGTGTTGATTTTGTTTGATCGAAATTCCATTTCAGCGTGTTTCAAAATCGCCCAACAAGGGCCGTGTTCGTTTAGTTCCCTTCAAATCAAGCCTAAATGAGTGAGAACAATACGCCCATTTGCTCAATGTTCCAAAACGTAAATGCAACTACACATGAAATTCCAGGGCTTGTCAAGATGGGCACAATCCGTTCAATGTTAAAAAACAATTGGGTTTGGGTTGTTGTCGTTTACAAGTTACTATATGCAAATAGCTTGCGCAGCTGCTCTGTGCAACTCCTCTATGCAGGTAGCTCTTTTTGAGTGCTCTGTGCGAGCTGCTTCGCGCAAGTTGTCGTTGTGGCACTGTCTGCGCACTTGCGTTCTGCGCAAGTTGCTCTGCGCAAGTCTGCATGTTACTCTGTGCGAGTGCTCTGCGCATGTTGCTTTGTGCAAGTTCCCCTGCCCAAGTTCGGTGTGCAAGATATGCTTTGTAAGTTGCTGCTCTTCGTAATTGCTCTGCGCAAGTGCCTTGCGCAAGTTGCTCTGTGAAGTGCGCTGCGTAAGTTGCTGCGTAAGTTGCTCTGCGCAATAGCCCTACGCAAGTTGCTCTGCGCCGATAGCTAACGCGCATGCTCTGTGCAAGTTAGTCCGCGCACGTGTCTTTGATGTGTGCAAGTTACGATTCTCCGCGGGACTGCGCTTCGCATACTACTTTTGAACGGAAAAGTTGTGATTCTCTGGCCAAGGCCGCGGGAACGCACTTCGCGTGCTACTTTCGCATGTGAAGGTTGTGATTTTCCGACCGGAGCTGCGGGAACGTGCTTCGCGTGTTAAAGAAACCAACAGGGATCGAGCACGCGACGATTGCCACGAGCAAGTCGCGCAAAACAACTTACAAGCAAGCAGCAACAAACAACTTCCACGGGACCCCAGCGAGCGCGATTCGACATCACATCTCCTTACAAGGTTGATCCGAAGATCGCGAAATCGTAAAAATCTTCAGATTTTTGACATCGACCACGGCGACCCCCGAAGAGGGTCGCGCGAGAAAAACAGAAATCGCAAAACATCGACCACGCCGATCCCCACCGATCCCCGCAATCACGACAGCCAGCAGACCCTGCGCAAAGCAGTCACGCCGCTGGCGAGCAACACGCAGGGCTAGCCCCAAGCAACCAACATGTACGGGCCACTGGGCGGGCATTGCTGCAGCAAACACGCGCCAATGACGCTAAGTGCAGACGTTGCTGGTGGCCGTGATGGAGCACACGCAGAGGAGTGTGGGAGGGGCATGAGGGTCGCACTCCCGTGCGATAACAGCAATCCCGCCCCCCATATTAAGAGCCAGAATCTTATTACCAACTCCCTCACGCGCGTTTAAAATATTCTCTCCAGAAACTTGACCTTGCCTGACCATTCACGCTCAAGCTCTTTACCCAGACTCTTTACACAGACTATGCATGCCCAGGTGCCCAGACTATACCCCCAGATGATTCCCAGACTATTCGCCTCTATGCAAATGGCTCCGTGCAAGTTGCTCTGAAGCAGCTCTGTGCAGATGGCCCTGCACAAGTTGCTCGCAAGTTGGTCTGCGCAGGTTAGTCCAAGGGCTCCGCATGGAAGAACCCTTTGCGATGCTTTCGGCAAAAACCAACAAAAGATGTCATTTGAGAACCACGTCAAAACCTTCACTTTCAAGGACTTCGAGCTTTGTCGTCTTGCGGTCTTTTCTGCACAAAACAAGCGGCCAGTTCGCGAATGCCGGGCGGTTGATCAGATGGCACCGGCAGGGATAGGTCCAAGACGGAGCCGCTCTTCACCCCCATGCTCCTCTTGAAAGGCACCTGAGCGAAATGCACCGTGCATGCTTTTCGCACCTGGAATCAACATTTGTCTTGGCACTTTGGCTATTGCTAAAAGGTTGATTCGCTTTGGGCAAGTGAGTCTTGAAGAAAGGCGTTCGCTATTCAGGCCATGGAAGCAAGGCAATTGTTCCTTTCTGTCGGCCGACTTTAAAGGGGCCCCCGGTAACCCCAACAAGTAAGCCCAGGTTGTATCCCCAGCCCTGGACTCCGCCAAATTGCTGAAATTCAGCTGTTGGGGAAAAAAAGGGATCTGGACCTCAACACATCCTGGTTTTCCCCTCGGAATTACCTCCACTCAGCAAACCCTTGTTAGGCGGTTTGGATCGGTTTCGGGGCGTTGAACCCTGGTTCTTGTAGAGGGTAAATGGCAAACCATCCCCACAACCCAAACGGCTAATCCGAATCACCAAGCAAAGGGAAGCTGACGAACTGAACTGGAAAAGCAGGGAGGAACAACAAGTGCACTTGGGTCACTTGACTGAACTGGAATTGCGTTTAGAGGACCCTCCCAAAATGGTGGATTTCTTCTTGGTGTCCTTTTTCAACCACCAAAAAGGGGATACCCTCCCAAACGTGATCTGCTTGATGTCAATTGTGTTCAAGGTCACATCATGTTGACCCTGGAACAAACCCCTCCATTCGGGGGTGTTCCCTGAAGTGATGAATCCCCACCAAAAAGGGACCCCCCTATTCGCCAGTTGTTAATCAACCAGGGGTTTTGCAGTCTGGGGTCAACACTAGCCAAGTCCATGTTCATTGTACTTCAATAGCCAACCTCAAGGTTCAACAGTAGCCATGGTAACCCTCTTAAGGTCAGTTTCAACAAATCCTTGCTTCGACTCAATACACAATACAAAGCTTGAAGTCACACTTGAACTGGTTGTTGTGACCAGCCATGCTTCAGTGTGCGTGTGTCATGAAGCCAAGGGTCATTTTCCTCAATGAAAGTGCTTTGTATTTCCCCGTCAGATCCTACACCGGCGAAGAAATGATGCAGCAATGTTCAGAAACCTGCAACGATAGAATCAAACTCTGGGAAGAGCACCGTCATGGCGAACCTGCTATGAGGCCGCACTATGTCACCATTTCACCCAAACCAAATTCCCCTGGCCAACGCTGCCTTGGATAACCATGGACAAATGGCAAAACAACAAGCGCTGTGCAGGGCTGCTACTTCCACAGCTGGGGCGCACAGTCGACAAGCGTCCTATCCAGGCGTTGGAAGAAACGGTCTTCTCGCTGGCGCAGCATTTCTTCAATTCTGGCGGACAGCATAGGCGATACCCCACTCCCGGAGGATCCATGGTTCTGTTTAGGTGGCCCTTAAGGGACATAGCAATCACTTCTACAGGTTCTTGGATCCTCAGAGAGGATGAACAAAGTTGTCATTTTAGAAGCGCACTGAGTATAATCTAAATTTTGGGGGCTAAATGTGATCAACGGTGGGATTAGTACGTGATCAGCCAAACTTGAACTTGGATCGTACGTATCAATGTCGAGACAACAAACCCACAAAGGCAGTCGTCGCCCAGGGTGCATTTGCGTTGCAAGGCCCCGCATCTCAGGCCACATCATTCTGGTTCCCCCTTCAGCAGGCTTACCTATTGACCCTGTCAAACAAATCGAGTCTTGCTAGTAGCATCCGATGCTGCTACAAAATGTCCAAATGGGTATGGGTCAAAATTAAACCACCAGAAAACCGCAAGTTGTAGTCCATGCTTCCATTTACCAGGGTTCCATTTTGGGTACCTTTTTTTTTACCCACATCCAAGTCTCTTATGTAGGAGTACTTGATTGATGATGTTGCTTTCAGAAGCATGACTTAAGGTTGGCTTAGGGTGGGTTTAGAGTTGGTTTAGTGCTTAGTGTTGGTTTAGGGAGGGTTTAGGGTGTTCAGGGTCGGTTTAGTCTGAGTCAAGAGTTGTTTCAGGGCCATGCTGGAGAGCCAGCCATTTTTGAGCGGGACCCAGTATGAAGCAAAAACACAAAAAGCGGCCCGTGATCTTTCAAACCTGCGCAGAAACAGCATTCCCAGGCGAGGATGTTGGCACAACGTCGACGTCTGTAAGCGTACGTAGCCACGGCCTTCTCAAGGTCATAGGCTCAAGGTCCGTCTTGTCGATCTCAAGCTTGTCCGTCTTGTCGCCATTGGACGCCTCCTGGAGCCGCAAAGGATGGCTCCAGTCAACCAAACATGCCATTGGATGAAATCTTGGCATCAGTGACGAAAAAAGTGGGGGGTAAAAAGAAAAGGGCTCATCTGCTGTCATTCACTTGAGCTTGGTCAGCCTTGCTCCCCAACATCTTTGAGAAGTGCCGGCCGCTTTCTCCCCTGCACCTTGCTACAGTTTGCCTGGGCAACAAACATTTCAGACTCTGCAAACACAGTATATGTTGCACAAAGTTTGCTGCTGAGTAGTGCAGGCCTGGAAAGGTTAACCTTTTGGCACCTGTACTAAACATGGAGCACAAAGGTAAAACCAAAAGGGCAAAAAGGTCAGCTTTGGACAAGAGAGACATCTTTAGGCCCACATCCACCAAACGTTTCACCTCGTACGCCCATAGCTCATAGCAAATGTCCAAACCACTTTGCACAACTTTGCATGCTTGGCAGCACCAACACCATTGCAGTGAGCGATTTCTGGGGGCAACCCTCGTGCTGGCGCCTTCCAGGAAATGGGCAGCCCCAAGTGTTCCGAGTCGCAGTCCGTGTCACACGCCATGGCGGGTCGCTTCATGGCCGCGTCGCCCACGTTTCAGTCAGGCGATGGCTTTTGTTTGGGCGGATGGCTGGCTGAGGGGCCCTGAAACACATTCCGCCCTGCGCCGGGCACTGGATACTCCTTGGGCAGATCTACTAGAGCATGCCTGCGGACACGATAGCGGCAACAAGGTTCAATGGTAAAACGGACGTGACTCATCAGCAGCCTGAAAATGAAACACCTGTGCCGTGCTCCTTCTGAATCCCATTGGACCCATGCCGTTGGCCAGTGGCATGAGCGCAGAAAATCATGATCCATAAGCTCACTATATAACAGGCACCTTGCAAATGGTTGAACATGTTGGCGGCAACCGCAAGTAGCCAGGCGCATGCAACTTGACCCGCACCTGCTCACTTGAGCGGAACAGCCAACGACCAATAGAATCAAGTCCAGAGAACTGACTGCTGCAGGCCTGTCCGGGAGAGCCACTTTGAGCTTGCTTGCTGAATGCGTGCAAACTCCCCACGGTGCGGCTCCGGCTCAAGGAGTATGTGACACTTCGGAGAAATTGAGTGAGTCAGGTCTCTCCCTATGGACAATCGACAGGAGATGTCCGGTTTTTAACGCAAATCTCTCTTTCTTTCTTTTTTGGACTCTCATGAATTTTGATGTGCTCATTTGGAGCCCCATGAACTTTGCTTTTTGGCTTCCCTTGAGAAGCCAACCCCCGAAACGGGTGCCACGGGTGAGCCTCCGAAACCAGAACCGTGGTCGAGTCCGAAGCGTCGAGTGAATCCGCCTCTGCCTTTGGCCAAGGAGCCTGGAAGGCACCCAGCTGGAAAAAGTCATGGCGAACATATAGTATGTGCAAACTAATATGTTTTATCCATACATATACATATATACATATATATATATATATACACACATATACACATATATACATATATGTATATGTATGTATATGTATATGTATGTATATGTACGTATATGTATACCTCCATTTGCTCAAGTCCCGTGGAAAAGACATAAACAACATTTCATTTTTGCAGTAGTGATAGATTCCCTTTAAAACCAACAGGGGACATATCATTAAGCAAGTGGAAGCCTATATATATATATACACGCAATAAATAGTATAAAACAGCCAGAAACCAAAGCTCTGAGTGGTGGGCTTTTTGGGGTTCCCCAAAATTGAGCGGCGTTCAAAACGCCCTGCATGATCGTTACAAACATGTGGTACAATTTGCTCCAAACATTTGCAAATTGTATCACAGGTGCTGGAACCACTGTGACTTTCGGTACAAACGTATGCATGACTCAAAAACTCACTTCCTGAGTGGATTGGCCAAACCAACTCCAAACATGTTGTTTGCCACCAAGATGGTTTTCCTGAACATTTAGTCCAGCAAGCCAAGTGAGAAAAAAATACAAGCCCAGCTATGCCTGCTCCGAAGAACCTGCCTGAGTACTGGCAGTAGCCCCTGGCACCGGCCGAGATCCAACCGAAGGGGCTGGAAGATCAACATCCTCTTCAGGGCTCCCTGTATTTCCCCTTTGAACATCACTCCGAATCACTCCACCAAAAGGAAGCCCCTTGTCAATTGGCCCCAAAGGTTATATGTCTGAAACCACAAGGCGAAATACAGGGAGCACTGGTGAATAGAGCCCCGGTCAGGTACCATGGCGACGTGGGAAGGGTAGGTTTTTGGTTGGCCTCCCTCTCAATACCCTCCAAGAAGGCCTGGATCCGTATTTTGGAAAAAAAAACAACAAAAAGGTGTGCTGCAAGTCGTGAACGAACATTGGCCAAGCGGATTTCGGCTGGAAGAAGAACGCCAAGCTCTATGACAGATCGCTACACTGACAGATTCTGATCCTGGTCCAACTGACAATATCTGCAACTAGCTTCTCAACTGAACGATGGGCATCTGCCAAGTTTGCGCCCATTTGGCAAAGAACAAACACATACGCGGATCGACCATGCCCATGAGGCCGGGATCTGAACAAGCACTGCATTTCACCGCTCCAGCTGACATATTGACTCCGAAGCAATCCATGAGGGTTTTTGTGTAGTGGCTTGCATCACGGACTCCCAGCTCCGAACAGAGCTGGTTTTGGTCCAGCTAAAGCTCATATTCCCAAAGATCGAGTTTTGCTCTGCCTTGGCAAGGAGGTATGAGCCCAGCTAACACACCAAACATGCTGGCTCCATAAAGACGGATGGCCCCAAACATGTCAAAGGGCCCCCAAAGGGCTCTATGTAGTCTTCCATAGTGAGCTGCCCAATAAATTGGTTCGACTCGGAACCTTACAAACTATTGGCTTACTGGAGCCCATTGCTCTTCTCAAAATCAGGCCTTGCTTGCACCTTGCCGCTGTCACTTGGCCCCAACCAAGCAAACAACCAAGACAGCAAAGCAAAGAAACAAACCACATCCACGAACAAACAAACAAACCAGCTAACAAACAAAAAGACAGACAAACAAAAACTAACAACACACAAGCAAACAAGCAAGCAAGCAAGCAAGCAAGCAAACAAACAAACAAACAAACAAACAAACAAACAAACAAACATATACAAGCAAGTCACACAAACATCACACAAACAAACAAACAAACAAAAAAACAAACAAACAAACAAACAAACAAACAAACCGACAAACCGACAAACCGACAAACAAACATTTACGATCAAGCAAGCAAGCGAGCGAGCAAGCAAGCAAACAAACAAGCAAACAAACAAACAAACAAAGAAACACACAAACATCACAAACACAACCAACCAACCAACCAACCAACCAACCAACCAACCAACCAAGCAACCAAGCAACCAAGCAACCAAGCAACCAAGCAACCAAGCAACCAAGCAACCAAGCAACCAAGCAACCAAGCAACCAAGCAACCAAGCAACCAAGCAACCAAGCAACCAAGCAAACAAACAAACAAACAAACCGACACACCAACAAACCGACAAACAAACATATACAAGCAAGCAAGCAAGCGAGCGAGCGAGCAAGCAAGCAAGCAATCGAGCAAGCAGGAAAGCAGGCAAGCAGGCAAACAAGCAAGCAAACAAACAAACAAAGAAAAAGCAAACGAACAAACATACAAACAGACTAACCGACAAACAAACATATACAAGCAAGCAAGCAAGCACGCAAGCAAGCAAGCAAGCAAGCAAGCAAGCAGGCAGGCAGGCAAGCAAGCAAGCAAGCAGGCAAGAAAGCAGGCAGGCAGGCAGACAGGCAAGCAAGCACACAAACAAGAAAACAAACAAACAAACAAACACCATGCGGAACAAACGGGGGCCAGCCAGGGAAGCTCACAAGGACGCCAAGCGCCAGCCACTACAAAGGCTACCGCCGACCTGCAGAATTGACGAGGCTGCCAGGTGGCAGCTTTCTCCTCAGCGCCGCCTAGGAATAATCGCCTTCAAGGTTGAGCTTTGATTAGGGACGCTTTTGTGGACATCATTTATGTGGGGATTCATGTCCACCAATTATTTTGGAGGGCTTCTAAAATTCATGGCCACATAGACTTTCGGAAGGGTCCCAATACATGTACTTGGCGCTAAACAAGAGCAAGTGTTTCACGCAGCTGCGCAAAGTGCGGGCTGTTGCCTGTGTCAGTTGACATTGCACATAGCACTTCAATAACACTCTGGCCGACGTGGGGAGGCACTTTCCCATAGTTATCAGGGGCTTGGGCGTCCTATTTCTTAGCGTCACTCCATAAAGCTGCCGGCCAATTCACCCAAAGGCTTAGTTCTGGCAAATGTGTTGCAGGCAAAAGTAGCCTCAACCAGGCGTTCGATACATTGGGTGTGTCTCAAAATCAGCCGGCTGGTAGCCAGTTTAAGACCATCCAAAAAGGGGTAGCCTACCGATACTGTCCAGGGGCCTCTTGTCAACGTCATGTCGAACCGGCATCGGCATGGCACTCCCGTCCTGATCTCCTCCACCGATGGAAGCGGGAAAGTCTGGGCGGCCAACGACGACCGACCGTCGGGCTGCATGCCATTGACTTCAACAAGCTCACTAGGAAGTGGACACGAGTTTCGGGTGGTGGGATTTGCATGGGACTGTCCCTTCGATGTCCCAAGGGCCCCCTTGGCAATTGCCCCTTCGCTTGATCTGCTGATTGAGCAATGCCCCTTTCCCTTGAAAGCTGGTTGACATCAGTGACCAACAAGAACATGAAATGCCACATGGGTGGCTCTTATAGGAATCGGACCCACAAACCAGACTTCGGTCTTCATTTTCGTTCCAATTGACAATCCACCAAAAGGTGGTACCAACACCAACAAACACTCGGACCACCTCCGCGCTTCCGACTCCTGAAGCTCAACACGCTCGCGGCGCGAGCGCGCGGGCGTCCCGGGCTTCGCAGCTCTGAGGTGCGGGCCTCCCAATTTCGTGCCCACAGCTCGCCCTCGGGGAGTTCGGAAAGAAAACTGCGCGCAGTCGGAAAAACCGCGCTCGATTTGGGGCTGTCTGTCTTGAGGGTAACCCCTTTTTTGTTGCTTTTTAATTCAAACGAAACCAAGAGGAAAACCACAATTCTGTTTTGAGGGAAGTCGCTTAAAAAATTGGATAAGAGACTGTGCCCATTACAAATCCAAACCATATGGATTCACGAATTTACTCATGATGTCATGTCCCATGTCAACCAAGGAAAGCAAACTTGAAATTGCTTGTGGGGCGTGTGAGTGGTCATCAGCACAGTATCAGAAGCAAGCAGATTCTGCTTCTGCTCACGCATCTGGCTGTCCAAAATATGTTCCCTAAATGAAGGTGGTCTACATAACACCAGCAAATAGAACCTGCAGCCTCATTGTAGAGTCCAATCATGCAAGGGTTGCCTCAAATAAAACAAGCAAACAATAGTGGGCCACACGGTAAAATCACATTCCATGCAGTCCAGACAAATGCTGCTACGTTTGGCGAACATCTGGGTGACTCATCATGACTCACCCACCCTACTTTTATGGACTTCAAAGGGGGGCTATTGCTTTCTAACCCCTTTTAAGGCCTTGTCAAGAGCTTATCCTGGGCTTACCCAGGCCCCCCCCAAAGGCTGCCCCTAGGGTCCATGATGCTAAAGATCCCGTTAAAAGCATATCATCGCAGGTCTTTTGACACAACTCGCATGCTCTGTGCCAAGCGCGGCACAGATTTCAGCCAGAGCTGCACCCAATATCGCAAGTAGGCCTTGGCAACGAAGCAAGGCCTGATTAGCAGGCGGGACTTCTTCGAATAGTTCGGTAGCAATGGCAATTGCAGCAGGTAAGGGACTTGCCCACCTTGGATCTGACACAAGATGTATGAGCATTGCCTGTCTTGCAAAATTGTGTGCCGATGGTGAACAAATCTGAAGGCGACATATTAAGGTTTTCCCACGACTTTGTCCAACCCCCGAAATCGGGTGGATCAAGTATTCCTGTGCCGGGAGTGCGGCCATGCCCCAGCTACTTGTTCCTTATGCAGTACCTACACCTGCTGACGTACCTTCATTGTTCTGAAGCAACACCTCAGAAGGCATACGATTGGGTATTTCACACCTGCCAGAAGGGCGCTTTCCCCACAAGACAACAAGGATTGGAGGCAAAAGGCAGCAACGACCTGCTTGGGGCTTCAAGCAAGTTGTCTTACTGGCATTCCACTCAGCTTGTTGCGGAGCAGCACTACAAGTTGTCTCACTGGCCCACTTTTTTTGATTTTCACCTCTAAACAGTTCCGGGGGGGGGGGGGGGGGTGCTACACGTTTTTGATTTCAAAGACAATGCCACCCAGGCAGCCCGCCATGCCCTAGCTGCTTGGCCACTGCTCACCACCAGTTCGACTTTAGACTCGAAGCGAAGCCATGGCTGCCGGGCATGGGTCTCCTTCTGCAACACGGGGTCGGACTGGCCTGTGCCACGCCAAGGGCAGGGCATGTGAGTAAACATCGCAAACATACAGACATAGTATGTATCATATACATAGTATGTGTATATATGTAGAGCATACATTGCATAGTGTACGAATATATAGTATATATAGTATATATATATATGTAGTATACATAGTATACATCGTATATATAGTGTATGTATACATAGTATATAAAGTATCTGTAGTACATAGATATACATACTATATTTGTCTGATATATATATATATATACATGCATATATCTAACGTATACACATATATATATATGGTATACATCGTGTATATATATATAGCAGACAATACATACAGTGTGTATATATACATATTATGTATAGAGTATATATTTATATATGTATTGTATATAGTATATATATAGTATGTATAGTGTGTGTATATGTAGTGTATATGTAGTGTGTATATATAGTGTGCATATATATACATATCACATTAAGTATATTTAGTATGCATAATATATATGTATATATATATATATATATGTATATACATATATATATATATATTGTGTAGTATTTATAGTGTATATATAGTGCGTATATATAGTGTATATATATGGCATATACATACTACACACCGGAAAGCTAATGATCCAATCAAACAAGTTTTGTGTTTCGATCAAATAATAGCAAAAAGATGAGTTCAAAACTAAAGGCTAATCTTGTTTGACTGTCACTCAAGCACTCTCTTGGAGGATAGCCACCTTGTGTCCTTGTGGCGCCCTGGCGGAGATGCACAAGACTGCTCTGAAGCTGAATACAACAAGGGAATATGGTGGGGAACTGCATGGCATCGAGTTCGGGGATCTTCTGTTGCGCGGTATGTGTGCGCCATCCGCAACGTGAAGTTACTTTCATGGCTAACTTGGCGGTGGTTTGCCCTTTATCAAGCAGATTGGGATGATTAGTCGAAATAGCTATTTGTTTTTGGATTGAAACCAGCCACCAGGCAATGTTTCACATTGATGCTGGTCTGTTTCCAGATTTGGCCAGGCTTCGTGGCCCAAGACACCCGGCTGCTTACCTCGATTGAACATCATCTTGCAGATTGTCTTGGTAGAGAACACGCCAAGGAGCTCTGTTGAGATGTAGGATGTGTTGGCTGGGTACGTTGCTCTTGGCTAAGGATTGACCAAAAAAGGCTGATTGGGACCTCATTTGTTGCATTCCGTCTCCTGAGAAAAGCATGTGCTACCATGCCAGGAATACATCGTCTCCCTAGGACTGAGTCAAAGAAAATTGGTTGACAGCGAATCGGAGGATGTGTGACAGGGATCCTTGGGAAACACAATAGAGAACCGCCAGGAAATTTCAATGGGGCATACTGAATGCCTTAATATTGACATGTCTATTCTGAGTGGGGACTGCGGCATGCTAAAAACAAACAGTATAATGTCCTGAGGCGATACAATACCCCAACATCCCTGCCGCGCGAGGACACATTGTTTTGCTCTCGCCGAGCTATGCCAGCACGCCGGCATGAGGCCTGTCACAAGCTTCTGCGCTTCTTGACTGGTGGTGCTGCTTCTGAATGATAGAAGAGGTCCTGGACGGGCTTGGGGAACTGGCGCTTCTTGATCTGCTCTTGAATTTTAACGCAATCAGCTCCAAATCTTATGCAAGCCTTCTTCAGAGTGTCCAGGTTCTTCAGGGCTGCGTGCTCCGCAATCTCTCGGAAATTGTCTTCTGTGATCATTTCCGCAACGAGATCTGCAAGCATTGATACCAGAACCTCCACTTGCCAACGATGAGCTAGGTCCAAAGCTGACAATGCATTCTTGTAGTCCGGATCACTCAATAATGAAGATGTGTAGAGTGCTTCGAGAAACAGCGTGACTGCGCTACTCCCAGTGTCGTGCAGCTGGATTCGTTGAGACTTCCCTTCCCTCATAGTCGATCCCAGCATGGCCCGGACTACCGGGGATGCTTCCATAAGCATATGTGTATGAGCAGTGACTTCGCTGTCGGAAGCTTCGATGGTCAGGTCATGTGAGGCAGTGGCACGTAACGACTTCTCCCAAATGTCAACGATGCCTTCATGCACGGAGGCTTTGCGCCGAACACTCTTCTGCTGCATAGCTTGAACAACCCGATCGACCACCTTGTCGAGGAATTTGCTCGTGTCTTTCCAATCCCCTGCTTTTGCTTGAGCAAATTTGTCTTTCCAAGCTTTGATCCAGGAAAGAAAGGAGTGTCCTCGGTATGAGACGCTAAGCTTTGTGTTGTGTTCGTCTCGCGCCTTCCATATGCTGAACTCTTGACTTGTGGCACACTTTTGGGACGGATTGGCCCCTGACCGAATAAGCCACTCAACTACATCCAGCACTTCTCCTTGTTTCTGCTCGACGCAAACGAAATCACAAGCTTCGATGAGGACGGTGGTCTTGAGCGTAGGATGCAGCGATCCATCCCAGGAGAAATCTTCTGGGACAGCACCTCTTAGCTGCTGATACTTGTGCATGTCCAGCAAGGTCCAGAAAAGTTCCTTCTCATGATCACTGGACATGCCAAGAAGTGTCCTTCACTCCTCGGACAAGTGCTCCAACAACATCACATTCTGCTCCAACTATCCCCAAAACACACTACCACAAAGTACCAACTCTGGATATATCCCCTCGACTTTGTTGGATCTGAAATGCTGATCTAGTGTAATTTCCATGAAATGGCGGTACCTCAAACAACGTGCTTTCCGAAGGGATCTCTTCGAAATGTCTGAGGATCTTGACAAGGAATCACTTGAGCCATGTCCTAAACGTGTCATGATTTGATACGTCGTATCATTCTGCTTACGCCACCAGCTTACGCCACCTTACGCGCGTGGAGTTTTTCCTTACGCGCTGGTTGATGTTCTTACTAAACATGCACACGGAGGTTTTGGACGCCGCTCACTTGTGGTCCAGGACACTTGCAAACTCACAATGGACGTGCAAACAGTATTGCCCATGGTTTTCTTACATGCTATCTGGCCGTTGAAGTACTTGCTTGCAGCTTGACCTTCTATTCGACATGCCACTGATGAGGCTAGGAAAATCTAGCTCCTGGATGACAAAACACGCCCACGCGCAATGCACTGCAATCAACCGACACCTGCACTTTCAATCTTGCAGGATGTTTGCCCCAAGCGGGCGTCATCTGGTGTTGCGGTCATGGCCAGCAACATGCTGACACCAAACTGCAGCGCCCTCCCCAGTTAGGACAACGCCCTTGGGCCGTTTCCCGAGCGACGAATCGACCCCCTGCACCTTGCTGGGCAAAAAGTCGTTGCAGCCAGTTCTGCAGCGCAGGAGGAAACTTTGTGCCTGGCTCGCCGGCAGATCGTCCACAGCCCAAAGGAAAAATCGGGCTTTGGTTCCCTAATGCTCCCTAAGGATCCCTACAAACCTTGAGGAACCCTGAAAGGGCCTCTCAACTACCCACCGCCATTGTACCTACCCCACCTTTTGGGGCCTAAGGGATTCCAAACTTGTCTGAATGTCACAAAACAGGGCATCGGGAACATTGGGAGCATTGGGAGCATTGGGAGGCGTGTGCGTGTGTGTGTGTGTGTATGAATGAATGAATGAGATGCGTCTGAGATACACGGGCAACGCGATGAATGTCAAGTGATCGATATGGGCAACGCGATGAATGTCAAGTGATCGATTGATTCAGGTTGATTCTCTGGTTTGCCCATTTTCTCAAATCTGTCAGTCTGGCTTAGGATTGCTCTCTGGATCACGATCCCGAAACAAGGGGAATATACAAGCTAGATCTATTTACACAACCAAGAGGGCCGAGCGGGAAGTCGTCGGTCCTGGCCGGTTGCTTTGAGTGATATGACGCTACAACAAAACCAAACATAGCATCAACAATTGATTGTGCCTCGCAAGTGTTTTCATACCTCAAAACTGTTGAATGGATCACTGTTGCAACACACATGCAATGCTTGTTTGACGAAATTGGTGATTTCTCATAATGCTGGACATTGTGCTACCTAGTTTGACCAACCCTAGAGACAAGACACGCTGATCATGACAGTCTAGCTACGTCAACCTCAGGAAACATGTTCGATGCACGGTCCCCACAATCGCTGCATCCCAAGCTAGAAGGGATGCTTCTGTGTACCAACGCGCCACTAATGAAAAAATACTACAGCAACAGCTCCGTACTTGTCCAACATTGCAAAGTGGCTGTCGGCAAGTCCAAGGACAACCATCCAGGTGCAGGAAAAGAATTGCTCGCGTAGACGTGGAGCCGCAAGAAGCAGCGCTTGAAGACTCAATGCGAAAGCGTCTCATGTGCCATTCTGGGCGGACCTTGTTTGTTCGGTTGATTTGATGTTGCGGCCAGTGCGATTGCTCACAATATGTCATGAAATGTCAGTGTCAAGGGATTGAAATCATTGCCCCTCAAATCAGCGCGCTGAGGATGGTATGGTCAATCACCTACTTCCAAGCCGTCCCCAATTGCCATTCAACCATCTTTGGGGTTCTCCTGTCAAAGCAAAGAGATTGGGACCGGGGCTGGCTTGCATCTCCCCAATGCATGATGGAGCATGGCCATTGTTTGTGAAACGAGGGAAGACAGAAGTATCTATGCGTACATCGTAAGTTGCAACCTGCGAAGATGCGCTGGACAGGATCAGTCAGCTGTTGCTAACCCCAAGAAAAACCATATTAGAAAAGTGCCAGTGACAGAAAGGCAAGCGTTTTGTGTGTAACCTGCACTAAACAAGTTCCCATTCCCAGTACTTCCAAGACGCTAGCAAACTATGTCTTCACAAAACGACGGTGTTTAGCCCAAAAGACGGTGTTTGCCTGTGAATGGGGTTTTTGTTAGCTGGGCCCACGTGTGAAGTCAGCTGGGCTCGGAATTGAAAGCACCATCAAAGGTCCGGTGATCAACATGCATGCCTGCATGCCAAACAATGTACATTGCAGTCATATATGGCATATTTCCCATGCATGTGACAAGGTAAGCCTTCATGCTAGCTATGCAGCATGCATGGATATGGACCCCATGGATCGAGATTTCCTTGGCCACATGCGAGTATTTATCTGCTGCGCTGCGTGATCCACGCGATGGCATCAGCATGCAAGAAGTCACACGCGCAACAACAAACTCGTAGCATCACTGCGCAACAACATGTCTTGGGTCGTGTCATGGGCAGGGCTGCCGTCTAGGTGGTGGTAGTTCGATGCTTGTAGGCTAGCTGTGCTGTATGGGCAGACAACATCGATTTATACTTGTATGCTTTATCAATATCGTTGACAAATCGGGGACCGTGAGCCAACCGTGAATTTTGCGTGAACGACGAAGTTTACCCGTGAAAGACGGAGTCCTAGATCCAAATACCACAGCCTGCTGATTCGGCCTCCAACAATTACATGGCTACAAATCAAAGCCGTTTGCCCAGCTATGTGGCGCGGACTAGATCCTTGGACCTGCAAAAATTGGCCGCAATGTTTCCACAGAGTTAGCATGCGCGCATTGTACATTGGATTTTTCTGTGTGCAATGTGCATGGCAAGCGCGGACATCAAATCTCGGTCTACTTCTCAGAACAGTGCTAGTGCAAGCCCTGAAGTGTTAGTTGTGGTGTGTCCAGCCAGCCAATGGATGATCCTGGTGTGGTGCCTGAAAAACGCCCGGCTCCAACACTCGACTACACGTGCACCTAGCACTATCTTATCGAACAACCAAGATTGTGCACACAATATCAATACCAATCTGGCGCAAAACGCGGTGGTGATGTCTCACTGTGCAGTGGCAGAACAAGAGGCGAAAATAAGAGCAGCGTGAATGAGCGTGACATTTCCCAAGACCATGTTTACTCGCTAAAGACGTATGAAGCGCTGTTTACTCATGTCTTGGGATGCCCTGGGCAGTGCAGGGTTACTCCATACAATTCTCAAATTCCACCAGCAATGTTTGTGCGGTAATATACACATTCTTATAAATATAAATATATATATATGTATACATATATATATATGGCCCTCTTTTTGGACTCCTTGTGCTGGACACACCCATGGGCCCCTAAAATTTTCCATGCCGGAAAAACCGCGCCTGCCATGGCGGCCGCGCTGACATTGGGTGCGCTGGAGGGCCGGATCACCGTCTGGGTCTGCGTGGGCTGTGTTGGTCGCTCGCACAAGTCTAGGGGTATCCTCCCCATTCTTTCCAGGGATCAACCCCTAGAACAAGTTTGCCTATCGGTGCTTGAAACACTCCAATCCAACTGAAAGGGGCTGTTTTTGGGGTCAGGCATCAAAAACAAACAAACAATGATCAACAACAAACACCCTCTCAGGGGGGTGATGTAAGTCAAAACACCTGGCTGTTGTGATATAGTGAAACACCTGTAGAGCGAAGCCGCAAGTCCTTTTACATGAGCATGACAAATGGTATATGGTGAGAAGGGCCTTAAAAGAAAGAAAAAAGTGAGGGATTGCCATGAGGTCGACTGTCAACAAAACAGAACACGGGGGGGGGGGGGGCAGGACAAAGGGAGCCGGCCACCCCCCTTCCCCCCCACATGATGTTCGAAGCAGTGATGATTCGGCCAACGGTGCGCTTCTCCGTCAGGTGCATGTACCGGTGCAACTGCTACTCGTATCAAAATTAAAATCAAAAACAGCAGGGGGGGGGATTGGGGGGAGGGGGGCCTTCCTTCCTTCCTTTCCCTTCCTTTCCCTTCCCTTCCCTTTCCTTTCCTTCCTTTCCTTCCTTTCCTCCCTTGCCTTCCTTCCTCCTTCCTTCCCTCCTTCCTTCCTTTCCTTCCTTCCTTCCTTTCCTTCCTTCCTTCCTTCCTCCCTCCCTCCCTCCTTCCTTCCTCCCTCCCTCCCTCCTTCCTCCCTCCCTCCCTCCCTCCCTCCCTCCCTTCCTTCCTTCCTCCCTCCCTCCCTTCCTCCTTCCTTCCTTCCTTCCTTCCTTCCTTCCTTCCTTCCTTCCTTCCTTCCTTCCTTCCTTCCTTCCTTTGCTTCCTTCCTTCCTGCCTGCCTGCCTTCCTGCACAAGGTATTGCTGTTTGTTGCGTTGTTTGTTGATGCCTATTTTTTTGTTTATCTCTATTTGTTGTTTCCCTTGAGGCGTATGGGCCAATTTTGCGGCTGGCACTCGCCTCATCAGTTCCATCCTTGGCTGTATTAGGCATGCGCACGAGGACATGAGGCATTTGCACGCGCGTGCAAGTGCAGAAGCGGCTGGCTGAAGATACCAGCATATGTCTGTGAACAAAAACTCCACACCCTTCGTGAACTGAGTGCATCCAGCCCGACCCGGGCGAGTCGGTGAGTCCCCCGCCCCCGTCTTGGGTCGTGGGAAGTTGCCGGCTCCGGCGTTGCCGGCGCCGCCGGCGCCCCAGCCCTGCGGCCAAATTTGGGCTGGAAAACAGTACCTACAATTCAGCTCCATGTGCTCCCCTGCTTACAACTTCTTCACCAAGAGTATCATGTATATCTGCGAATGGCTCATACAGCGCAGGTTGCCTGTACAAGGCTTTAAACATCTGCAAAACCCAGTAACACACTCCAAAGGAAAGACAATCTGTACCGGACCGGCTTCGGAAGGCAAAAGCCAAGGGCCAACACTGAATGCCTCGTGCCGCCAGTTTCAACAGCGTGTCCGCCGTGCCCTTGCCCCCGTGCCGCAAAATAACAAAATACCTCCCTGGATGATGCAAATGTTGAACAAAGCGTCTGGAATCCAATGCAGGCCGACAAGGGTTCACGAAGAACCCTCTATTTATGACATTGGATCTGCAAATTTCACAATAATTCCAAAACCTGAATTGAGGGATCCCCAAGCAAAGGAGCTTTGTCATGGTGAGCTCGTGATACCCCTACATGAGCTCGATATAAACTAGGCAGATTGGATGTGTGACTGAAAGCGTAAAACAAGGCTGCCTCCTTTGACAGGTGGCCGAGAGCCACAAAGCGGAAGCCATCGACTTGAGCATCAACTTTCGAACTTATCGGCAGCTTGCCTGGCCCATCAGCCGCTCTTGCTGCTGCGCCTGCTGCATCTGCATGCGCTGCGCTGGAGTGACGCCCTCAGACGCTTGGATGACCAAAAGGCAGGTTTTGAATTGGGCTCTTGTCGCCTTTGTAGATGCAGATTTATCCGCCAACGGCCAGTGAAAGCAACCACGTTTGGGAAAAAATAGAACCCACTATGTACTTCCTTTGCAGTCGAACAACCAGCCGCGGCAGCACTGCCACACTAGGCTTCATAGCTTTTGCTCTTTATATTAAGTGTTCGAGCTTGATCGCAAAACACTCAACCAAGCAGTCCGCACCTGCTATTTGCACCCCATTTAGCATATGACCAAAAACGTGCTTCCGCCCGCCAACTCGCCTAAGCAACCCTGTACATCAAGGTCTGGGTTTGGCAACATCCCCAGCATCACCTGGACCAGGTAGCCTTCCAGGTTTTGGGGGCAAACGGTAATCGTCAACGGAGACGGCTTTCCTTTGGTGCATCCGAGCCATTCCCTTGTAAGATTGGGTTCCAAGTGGAGATGCAATAGATGCAGGAAAACGGGCCCCACCAACCATTTGCATTTGAAAGCTGGCTGGGGCAAAGTTTGCCCGAGGCTGGGAAGAGCTCGTCTGTAACAGACTCGAGCGTTGTTTGGCGCAGTCAGGGAGCTGTGGTATTTGGGTGGAAAAAGTGGGGCAAACGGTAGTCTCCGAACCCCTGGTCCTGAGGGTCGCCCAATCCCACAGCCCAGCCCAAAACTCACTTAGTATAACCAGAGCCTAGCACACATCTCCCAACCCAAACCCACCCAAAGTCAACGCTAAACCCAGCCGAATTCAGCCTGGATCGCCCCGCCGAGCCCAAATCAACCCCTAACCCCCCCAAGACCCGATCAAGGTCGTAGCCAGCCTAAAACTCACCCACAACCAACCCCGAGCTGCCACCAAATCAGAGCCTATAAGCAGGCCTTGGTCCAAGTCAGGTCGATAATGCTGAACAAGCCAACCAACCAACCAACCAACCAACCAACCAACCAACCAACCAACCAACCAACCAACCAACCAACCAGTCAGGAACCAGCCCTAAAAAACAACAGACCTAGTAAAACAAAACCTCATTCGATCTTTTCCATGGCCACCAAAAAGTACCTCGAGTGTAGTTCATCTACAATCTGATAATCATGGTGGACAAAGACAGTATCAGGTAGTGTCCACCTTGGATGAAAGAATGCACCCGAATAAAGACGAGCGGGTGGCCGGAGAAGAATAATGAATGCATCATGAAAAAGGACAAGCACCGCCCGCAGCTGCCTGTTTTGTAATTTTCTTAAATCACTCTGAACAAATGCAACTTGCCCAGAGTAATTACCTCTTAGCTAGCTTTAAACAAAACAATCAGCCAAAGTGATGATGAAGCTTCAGGCTTTGAAGTTCGACCTGGGCCTACTCCTCAAAATCCAAAGTGTTCAGCTTACCCAAACTCATGCTCTCTTGCATTTCTCTTGTTTGAAAACTGCCAGTCACACCCACAAGAGTAGTACGTCAGGCCTCCAATTTAGAAGACTTCTTTCAGCCCCTACAAAACAATTTGCCCACTGCAATGCTAGAAACTCAAGTGCACCAATACTAAATCAAATGACAACTCAACTCAAAATCTCGAAAGGAAGCTCCATCAATAGTACATCAAATGGACACTCAAATCCGCAATAATAAATCAAAGGAAACTCAAAGCAAAATCTCAAAAGGAAGCTTCCGCAATACTACTGTAAAACAAATGGAAACTCAAATCAAAGCCTCAAAAGGAAGCTCCAGGAATTCTACATCAAATGTCAACTCACATCCAGCAACACTAAATCAAACAGAAAGGCCCAAATCAAATGGAATCAATCTTAAAGGAATCTCCAGCAACTCTAAACAATTGATATTGATCTGGGCATTCGGTACGCGAACTGTGAACGCTTGCCTCTCAGCTGCAAAAAACACCCTGCTTGGCCTGTCGACTCATGTACACAGATTAGAAAACCCACGTCATCATCACAGCCAAATGCAGCGAGCCGCAGCTCGCAACGTTCTCTTTTCTTGAGGGAACCTCTCCTTTCGTGGTTTTCAAAGAGGAAAACCACAATTTTGCCGGGTCCAACCACAAAAAAGACAGGCCCATGTTAACTTATGCACCCAGAGCGCCTCCCTGACTGAGCTCCCAACCCTGATGCTCATCAATGGCCGCTGGCCAATGGGCTGTCCGGGTCCTGGCCGGGAGAAAAACTGGGTTTCCCTGGTACCTGGAACAAAGCCAGTCTAAACCAGTGCCGTCTATTTCTATCCAAACTTACCTAAAACGGACACCGATGCCAATCTCAAGCCAGCCGTACTGATCTCCACCAGGTTGTGAAAAAACTCAGTACAAGCCATGGGATAACACAAGTTCTGGGTGCCATGAATCAACGTGAGAAACGACTGGAACTCCCCAAATGAAATAATGACACGTATGGAGTGGCTTGACCCTTCATCTCCGGTGCAGCTTGTCGCCCCCTCAGCTTGCTATTTAGGTTATTGAGTGACAGGCATCGGCGCGCTGCTTGGCTGGAAGTTCGACTGAAACGCATACATTGTGCCTTGCCGTTCATTGACTTGCTTTCCGCCGGCACAGGGGCGCTCAACAAGAAAGCAAGAACAAACAAGTCGAACAGAAGAAAGCCCAAACCTACGACATCAGCACTAAAGCTCTAGATTTGCAGATTGTGGTGTTGTGCTTTGTTTTGTTGTCGTTTAACCACTTCAACGGCGTTTCTTCTTTCCGGTGCCAGGGGGTCAAAGGCTCCAAGCCCAACTTGCAGCAGACACGGTGACGCCATCTGTCAATCTGCATCACTTCATCACTTCGCGGGATTTGTTTTGCACACCTTGTGGCATCCATGCGTTTCCGAATAAAACATGCAGGCTTTGACTTGACGAGGTCGACACGTGACACATGCAGTGCAGGATTTCACGCCAATTCCTGCAACTCACCTGTTTCCAGAACACGCTGCACATCTGTCGTTTTGGCAAAGAACGCACTGCACCACGCGCAGTTGGTCAAACAGTGGCCAATGAAGGCTTGCAGTTCATTAGCATGACCGCAGCCAGCCTTGCGTCACAGGTAAGGTCTGATACAAACACATCTACCATGGAAAAACACGCAAGCAACATGGGTGTGTCTGTTTTTGGAAGGTCCCCCTTTGTGGCTTACAGGGAAACTAGGAGGAACATCAAATTTGTGGGGTTCCCCAAAACAAGACATAACCACATAAGGGATGGCAAAGGCCAACTCGCGTAGGGATTGGGTGGGGACCATCCCCGAATCTACACTTATTGGAGGTTTCTAATAGAGCTGAAGTAGAACAGCTCATTGCCGTCCAGCGTCCAGGGCAAAGAAATCAAAAGCGGAAGCCAACGACGAAAAAGGAACACAATCCCTGCGAAATGAGAAATACTAGTATCATATTTTAGTCGTTTTGCCGATGGTCATCCCATGTAAAGGACCTTCTTGATCAACCCAAAAACGGAGGAAACCATTCGTATGGCACGGCCAGACCTGCCTCCAGTTTTGCCCATTTTCCCCATCTTGCCCATGCCCTTCATGCCCATCGCATTCACGTCGCCCTTCTCACCCTTACCCATGGCATTCATGCTCATGACGTTGTTGTTCACGCCACCCATCGCCATGCCCATTCCCATCTTCCGGGCCATGCCCATGCTGCCCATGTTCATCTGGTTCTGAGCATTGCCCATGCCCTGCATCTTGGCGAACGCGGAGGAGGACACAGAAGTACCTCTGTGGACGCCAGAGGGGCGACCTTTTCTGTTTCTCCAAAGTGAAGTAGTCTGATCCACCCATCACGTCTTGAGAATGTTCTACAAGAATCCAAGGGCCACATGCAGGAGCTACCAACTTCCAACCAAGCCGTATGTGCAAGGAGCATCAACACTCCCTAGGAGCCCTACGATTTGTGCCAGGCCTTCCATCATGTGGACACTTCAGGGAACATTCGGGTCTCCCAGAAAACGGAAACGCACCTGGCACAGCAGATTTCGACACCTGCAAGACTCGTTGGTAAAAGCGAAGCAAAGGCGCACCCATGCCGCTGCTTGCCTGCACAACGGGCGCGGATTTGGAGGACATCGTTTGGGTTGGGTGGGCTGACTGCGTGCTCGACGTACGGATTGCCTGTTCAAAAGCGCGTACTATGATCATGTTGTCCTGAAATTGCACTGCAAGAAACTGAGACGTATTGATTTGAAACATTGAATGGTCCATTCAACATCAGCCATATTGATTCCCTGTTCATATCGAATTTTCGACATCAAAGCAAACATCTCGGACATGAGGTATGAATCACGGGTTTGGGCCACGTGTGCTTTGAAGGGCATGGATTCCAGTACCAAAACAGCTACATAATTTCCCTTCTCCAGGTAGCCCGAGCAAGTAAACCAACCAAGCAACAAACAAACCATAGCAAACCAACCAAATCCAGCTCTATCTGCTACGGTGGAGGCCGATGTCAGGACAAAGCATATAATATAGAAAACATGCATGCATTTAGTTCTGTGACACTTGCCAAACACAGTAGAGTTCAAGTTTACTTCTTCCCCCACCATGCAACCCTAGCTCGCAACCAAGTGCATGCCTCTATGGGAGGAACGCACCAATTGAAAGCCACACAAAGTAGTGCGTCGCGAGCTCTGTGAAGGTGCAGCAAGGACTTTCTCTGAGTTTTGCCCCGCCCAGGATCAAAAGCTGGTGGCAAAGCTGGATTGCCATCATGCGTCCTCGGGCGGCTGAGCCTGTTGCTCACCAAAAGAGAAAACTGCCATCTTTCGTGGCGAAGCTTGCGGATCCAGCTAAGCAATTGCTGGTGGCAGCCAGTTGCCAATCCCAACAAAAAGATGGTAAATTCGTCAATCCCTACGCGTGAGGGCTGATAGCCAGCAAAGGCTCGTAACTGGGTGCAGAGAAAGCTACACGCACCGCGGCCTGCCAGCCTGCGTCCAAAGCAAGGACTGTACTTTGGTACCGGCAAAGCGCGGCAGGTCGCAGTACTTCTCAAGAATTCGGATTCGGAATGCATCGAATTGCTGTATACCGCGATCCAGCCAGCATGGGACCACCTTGGGTTAAATACCTCATGGCTTGTCTGTTCAAGGCCGTTTGCCCCCCCGGATTCATCCGATGGTTCGTCGGCTCGGCTTCACGGCTTGATTTCAAGGCATGATGGCATCCTCTGCATCCTCGGCAAACAATCCACGCAAAAGGCCTATATACCAGTTAAATATTCATGCTAGAATGACGGCGCACATGGCGCAACAGTGAATCATAAATGCAAGAGGTATCAGTATGTATGATGTATCACTTGCCAAATTCATGCAGCATGCAAACAATATCCTGAATTACAAGTCTGCTGCAAACGATGATCCGTCTCAGGACCGAGCTGACTTGACCGTGACCACTGAGCATCGTATGATAGAATGAGCTGCAGTGGGATTTACAAAGCTGCAATAAAGCAACCGCACCCCATTCCGGTAAAACTAGCTTGTGATTGCTTGGCGTGAAACAGTAACGTCCTATCTCAAGGGGATTGCTGTTGCAAAATAACTGTCCATGGGTTCAAATGGGTGTGTCTTTTTTTGGGGGACACCACCCCAAAATGGAGTCTTTCCTCTTGGTTTTCCTTAAGCACAACAAAACGAGATATCAACCGCAAAACCGAGACACCATCGTGAATCTCAAGGGACCTCACGGACCTCTGATTTCCTCGCCAGTGGCTGGCACAGTGCGCATGAGTATCCTCGATGAGGGGAGAAAGGCTGGAGGCTACATCCGTCCCGAATTTGATTGGACACCCAGTCATTGTTGCGCATAGATCATAATGATCCAGGTGAGGGAATTTGCAAACCCTCGCGCTCCCAGTCTCACGGCAGGGCAGAGGTAGCTTCCCGCATGGAACATATTGAACATGCCCCAAACAGGGATGTTTCATTTTTGCTTTTTTTGAGGCGGCTCGGACCAGGAGAACTTGGATTCCTCCGCATGGGTGTGGCGCCTTTGGAGTTGCTTATTAGCTTTAAAGGGGAACCACAAGGAAAGCAACCAATGTTGGGGGGGGGAGCCGAGAAAGAGACAAACACTCACAAGCTGGCTTTGCTTCTGTCCAGCCTTTGGTTTTCCTTTGGAACATATTTTTGCGGCGGCCAGGCCGCATCGCAGGAGATGTCGTTGTAGATGCCTCCAGAGCCCGGGCCGCAAAAGCGGCACTGCGCGTTCACGCCGTCGGCCCAGCATCCTGAGAAAGAAAAAAATAGAAAAACAAACCTGTTGTTATCTTGTTATCTGTTTATTTCAAACCAAAAAATAGAAATACATACAGCCAAAAAAATCAGAGCGCCATGCAATGCAATCACTTCCCAACAGGCATTTTGAAGCTACCCTTTATGGGATGCTTCTAAAATGAAACCAACAGGAGGGCCACTTGTTTTTTTTCCCTTTTCGGGTTCCCGATTTTGAAACAAGCGCCAAGTGTTCTCGAATTAATCTCGCCGGAAACCAATGCACAAGCACTGAGCTAAGCCAATGACACGGCACCAAGCAGCAGTACAAATCGTGAAAAGATGGTTGCTTCCTGCTAGTAACAGTCGGTATCTGGAAATTGCACAAAAAACATACTTGAATCCAGAAAGAAGTGCCAAGTTGGGCCAGGAGCGAAAGAAAAGGGTAAAGCTTCAATCAGGGTATCCTGATGTGCGCGTTTGTTTCCCAAGAAAACAGTTAACAGCTTGGACAAAGCAAATGCACACTGCACGCTGCCCAAGTTAGGCCTTCATTGCCTTCATGTTATGTTCCCTATGATAGGCGAAAGCACTGACAGAAGGAACCGCTGAACCGCTTGGCTCCTTGCTCAATATGTCTGTTGATTCCGTGTACAGGCTGCCCAAGGAAAACAAAGCTGGTAACAAACGGTGTGGGCAAGAATAGCGTCATAAGTCACAAGTGGATAATACTGGACCCCACACACAAAGCTCCCCCAGTCTTGAGATGCTTAGAGCTCCCCAACATGCATTGCATGCAAATGGAAGACTAGCGTGACTGATGTTGTTCTAAGTCTGTAGACCAATGCCTCTCCCGACATCTCTCGAAACTGCCCTTGCCGAGCGTCCCTTCTTGCCCCACTTGCAGCTCTTGTCCCACTTGTGGCTCTGAGGGGTTCCATTGGGAAACCAGCATGCACCGTCAGGGTATGCTGGTCGAGCGCTCTCTGGGCAATGAATGGGGTTAAACGGCTGGTAGTCGCAGAACCGGCACTGCACGTGGATGCCATCCGCATTGCACCCCAACCTGCATTTGCCGTTCGGCTCTGTGTGTGTGGGTGTGCTCCAAGGAGAGTGTATGTATGTGTGTGTGTGTGTGTGTGTCTGTGTCTGTGTCTGTGTTTGTGTGTCTGTGTGTGTGCGTGTGCGTGTGCGTGTGCGTGTGGGTGTGGGTGTGGGTGTGGGTGTGTGTGGTGTGTATGTGTGGTGTGTGTGTGTGTGTGGTGTGTGTGCGTGTGTGCGTGTGTGCGTGTGTGTGCGCGTGTTCGTGTGCGTGTGCGTGTGCGCGTGCGTGTGCGTGCGCGTGTGCGTGTGCGTGTGCGTGTGCGTGTGCGCGTGCGCGTGCGCGTGCGCGTGCGCGTGCGCGTGCGCGTGCGCGCGTGCGCGTGTGCGTGTGCGTGTGCGTGTGCGTGTGCGTGTGCGTGTGCGTGTGCGTGTGCGTGTGCGTGTGCGTGTGCGTGCGTGTGCGTGTGCGTGCGTGTGCGTGTGTGCGTGCGTGTGCGTGTGTGCGTGTGTGCGTGTGTGCGTGTGTGCGTGTGTGCGTGTGTGCGTGTGTGCGTGTGGGTGTGTCTGTGTGTGTGTGTGTCTGTGTGTGTGTGTGTGTCTCTGTGTGTGTGTCTGTGCGTGTGTGTCTGTGTGTGTGTGTCTGTGTGTGTGTCTGTGTGTGTGTGTGTCTGTGTGTGTGTCTGTGTCTGTGTGTGTGTGTGTCTCTGTGTGTGTGTGTCTGTGCGTGTGTGTCTGTGTGTGTGTGTGTGTCTGTGTGTGTGTCTGTGTGTGTGTGTCTGTGTGTGTGTGTCTGTGTCTGTGTGTGTGTGTGTGTGTCTGTGTGTGTGTGTCTGTGTGTGTGTGTGTCTGTGTGTGTGTGTCTGTGTGTGTGTCTGTGTGTGTGTCTGTGTGTGTCTGTGTGTGTCTTGTGTGTGTGTGATTGTGTGTGATTGTGTGTGTGATTGTGTGTGTGATTGTGTGTGGGTGTGGGTGTGGGTGTGGGTGTGGGTGTGGGTGCGTGCGTGCGTGCGCGCGTGCGTGGGTGGGTGGGTGGGTGTGTGTGTGTGTGTGCGTGCGCTTGTGCGTGCGCGTGTGCGTGTGCGTGCGTGTGTGCATCTCACGGCCAATGCTAGAAGAGTTCAGAAGTTCAAGAAGTGATTGCACAATAAGTTAAAGGGCTCCATTCGGCAGGAAACTGGAATGACAAACGTGTTTGATGTAAAGAAATCCAGCCAGCCTGGGGAAACTGCTCACTTTCATTCAACAATAATTTTGATATTTCGGGGGGACGAGCAAAAGCTACAATGGCAACACAAAACAATGGCAGTGATACCGACAATAACCACAACATCATACAACAAGCACCACAACCACCACAATCACCAACCAGGAACAACCACACCAGCACCGCCCCCACCTCTACAACAACAGCCTCGTCAGGAAAAAAGCAATATATATATATATATATAAAATAACGAGACCAGCAAATACAATAAACACCCCAGCAACAGTAGCGGCAGCAGCCAATGACATCCAATGACCATTTAAACGAATCCTCAGCCTCTTGAACCTGTTGATTGTCAAACACATACCGTATGCCAACTGGACAGTTGGCATATGTGCCATGGTAGAAGCAAAATACCTACAAAGCCAACTGACATAATACGTAAATGACGCATAGCAATGTAGCTCTCTCTGACCGCTGACAAATGACAAAAATGGGGACCCTCCCACTCACTTCATTCGACAGACTCTGGGCTCAGCGGCTCATGTCACTTGGCCCGAGTGGCATTCCCATGGTGCATTTGGACTCCCAGTAGTAGGGCGTAATCCTTAGCAAGGGCGCGCCGGTCAGCACCTCCAACTTTTGGAGGGGGGCCCATCGCTTTTCCATGTTTCAAACAACTGCAGCTGTCCGTCTTGAAAGCCGCAACTTTGCGAACTTTGTAGTACAAGTATAGTACAAGTATAGTACAAGCATAGTAAGTACATGATGACATCATGTTGATCAATGTATTCTCTGTACCTGCGGTTCAGGACACTCGCAATGATGTTGACTGGCTTCGCTATTGAATGGCATTCAACATGCGGTGACGGCCACAAGAGCTTGAGTCTGTCTTGACCAGAAAATGACCGTGATGCAACACCATTGGTGTCCACTAACCGTAATTTCCTGGCCTGCAACGGATTTCACCCCAAGATAAAGCACACCTCCCCCATGCAGAGCGGTGCTATTGTAGCCGTTGGGCTCATCGTTGCCGAGACGCGGCTCATTGTCGAAGGTGCATGAGGAGCTGGGGCACGGAATGCTCGCATAGTCCCCATCACCGCAGAAACGGCAGTGCACATTCTTGTTATCCGCAAGGCACCCCAAGTCTCCCTTCTTGCAATCCGGGTCCCAGTAGTACCTGATGAACATATGCTTGACATGTTGACCGCTGTATACGACTTTCGGGCTAGTTGGTACTTACTACCTGTCTGCTGTGCACCTCCTGCTATACACGCTAGCATCCTAACATTGTGACTTTGTTTAAATGGCCCGTCCTTATCACTTGGCCGCAGGTTAAGCTATGTAACCAATTGACTTCAGCTTGCGCGAACACCGCTCAGTTGCTTGGGAAGAAACCTAAAGCCTCCGCTGTACCTGTTTGCCCACGAGAACAGTTGTATATGATCATGCCCAATAACACCACGATTGGAGGAACACGGCACAAGTCGTCCTGCTTTAGAGAGCTGTCGCTTCAGTACGCTGTTCTTACGCTCCCCTTATCGCATCAAAGACATTGCCAGAGAGGTGGCGCCCAAAGGTCTCCAAACCCAGGCGCGGGGTGACCGGCGGGTTGTCGAAGTGGCAGGTGTAGCGATAGGGCACAATGGCATCATCCGGACAGTGGAGGCCCAAGTAGGGTGCCTCACCACAGAACCGGCACTGCCCGTGGACCCCGTCCTCGGCGCGACGCGACGAAAAAACCAGGCTTCTGAAGCACCAGATTCAAATAAAGAAGAAAGGATGAGTGCAACTTGAAGGCAAACATTATACGTATAATAATATGCACATATATTACAATATGTATACATATATATATATATAACTATATATGTATGTGAAATATCATATATACACACACATTCTACAGTATACCCCTGTTGCCTGGGGCCACGTTCAATTGGAGCACTGCCAGGTCCTATGCGAGGGACCTGGGCTGAAAGAAGCTCGCCGCATCCAAATCATTCATAGACTGAACACGCAGAATGTCAGTGCACACAAGTTGGGTATGACCAGGGTAACAAGTTCCATTCAGTCAGGATACATCAAGGTGTACTTTCAGGGGTCGCCGGCAATCACAGCAAATGACGCATGGCCAGGGGTGAACAGCAAACACCCACTAGCATCTGCCCATTTGGAACAAACACACGTATATAACAGTGTCATTCCTACGTGACATGGTTGTTTTTCCTCAGCCGGATGTGCAGTGGAAGGCAAACTCACCGAAGAGCTGAGGTCGCCACAACACGACGCACATGCAATGATAATATGCCCGTGTTCACAACATGTGCCCTCAATTCAATGTGTCAAACGAGCCTTCATGGCTTTCTGTGGAACAGTGTCATAGTCCTTGACAACGCAAAACGCCATGACTCATGACTTTAGTTTCTAAACACGAATTGCGTGACATTGCGTGTGCTTGTTTGCTCCAGGTGTGTGCACTCAAACAAGCAAACATCAACAACTGTGTTTGGCTTGGGGATGCCATGTTGCAGAATTGCCAGGTATGTCGTCTGGAACAGCCTCCCCCACAGCGGCTGTTCACTGTTTCCCTCATAGAGTGGGCACAAGGGCACGACTTTTCCCGAACAAATCTTTGTCACCAAGCTTCCCTACTGCAAACCAATGAGTACAACCCCCAAAACTTTGAAGGGAGGTGCCAGTTGTTTAATGACAGGCTCACTGAAAGGAAACTACTTGTTGCCAAAGTACTCTTGGGCTCCAAGTTTGCAAAAGCAAATGCACCCTTCAAGCAGCCGGCTCTTCTGAAAGCAGTCGAAAAAGAAGACAAATGCGGGTGGGACCTCAACAGATTCCCCATCATTGCTGACCTGCTTTCATCTGAGATGTTTGACCACTACCTGCAAGCTGCTTAACTCGACCCGAAAGACTCTCGCATTTTTGCTTCTCCCCCAACCAGGTAATCGGCACATTTGAGCACAGCCCAACAACACTTGAGTGCTATTTCGAGAAACGGCACAGACACAGCCTCCATTCCTCAAGCTTGGTCGGAGGACATCAGATCCAACATTTTCCGCCTCGCTTTCAGTAAGACGTCGAAGGTGTTTGCATGGGTGTCAAGCAGTGTCCATTCATATCCACATGTTGTGCCGAGTAACCAGCATATGTTGTTTGGATGCTAAGGCCCTGAGCAAATTCAGGATCCTCCTGGAGCGCAATGTTAAAAGCAGTGGCCGCCTGATTCCAAGTTCTGGGAACACACGGGTTCCTGAAACGCTACTCTCAATGTCTCTCAGGGAAAAAAACACATGCCTTTTGCTGCAACCCCCTCCGCCTCCGCTCTGCCCAAAACTTGATCACGCATAAACATGCACACGCAGAGACACGAAAAGACAGAAAATATGGCCAGGCTGTGGTGCTATACAACTTATGCATATATCATATATATATATATATATGTATGGTGTATATATATATATATATATTAAATTATATATATACATAGTATAATATATACATGGATACTCAGAGGCCGTGTCCATGTGCGCCATCCACCCAGTTCTTTTCTCCAAGCATCTGCCCAGCAGCCCAGGGACTCGCCATTGACGCAGGACTCGTCCCAGTAGTAGGGCATCTTGGCTTGGAGTCAGCTGCCAAAACATGGAGATCACACAGGGTATCTTCAAGCGAAGCGCCAGAGGGGCCCTGGTTCCGGTTGCCTTGTGTCCCATTTTTAAGCAGAGCCTCGGAGGGAATGTGTGCGAAGTCACTCTGAGCTACCACGGGCCTCCTGCGAGGCAACCCTGCAACACACGCCTCGAATGTCGAGACAGAAGCGCTTCAATGATGAACCCCCTCATTGCTGGGTCATGGCCGCAGCAAGCGCAGGGGGTCACAGTTGCCCCCCAAAAAAATGCAGCGAAGCAATCTTGAAAGGCTGGTAAATGGCTGCAACAAGAGGACAGCGGGAGTGCCCCTCAGGCTAAGTCTCCCAAACTCGAGCTTCCGTCTGCGCCCTCCCCCGCATCCCGCACATCAAGCTCGCGTTCAGGGCGCCACTGGTGGATTGACGAAGGTGCACTGCTCCGCTGGCACCCACTTGTGCGGCTTGTCTAAGTCATCGTGCACGATGCCGGCCCAGCACGTCCTAAGCGTACAGCAGAAACCAACATCAAAACGTCGCTGAGTCGTCCCACCCAGGATCAAAACCAAAGCCGAATACCACCATGATTGCACATGTTAAGTGCAACTGACACCTTGGCCTTGTTTTTCTGAATCTGTCACGCAAACACACACACACACACACAGTCACACACGCATCGTGCTTCTGAGTGGACACCCATGGCCTTCACAACGCATGAGCGGGCTTTCCTGCACAGCAAAACTGTTTCTGAACAAAATACACCTGTTAAGGAAGAGCCTGCCGCTTGCCGAGTGAGTGACACCAGCTGCAGGAAGTACAGAGAACTTCGCCCTGACATCGCAGCAGCAGGACCAAAAATTAAAAGGTGCCGGCAAAGAGGGGCCTTGAGCCTAAATTCGCAATGCGAACGCATCCATGCAACGTGATGCAGCGTGTGTGACACATACAAGTCTGTGTAGAACGGGCTGGGGCAGTTATTTTTGTTTCTTACCTAGGAAAGTAAAGTCAGTGTACTTATGTGGCAGCATTCCAACTAGGCTTCCAGCACGCATGAACATTTCATGAGACGGTGAGAAGCAAGGCATTGATCTGAATGTACACATGTTTTTTGTTTTGCAGATTTCGCAGTACTTACAAGCGCTCAAAGCATATTCAAGCCACTTGCAGCTTCACTGAGACCCTCAGAGTCCCCCAGAGGTTTGGTTTGGAAAAGCGCCCGGTACTTGCGGCAATGCCTGCGTCGCATTCATCTGCCGGTTGGCACCTCAAAGCTTGAGTCAGTCCAAGAGCATGCCACCTGGTGACATGAAAACTTCAAGCTCCGAACGCTGCGCTGCGCTCCCGGTTCGGTCTGACAACCCAAGAGCAATGCATTCGTATTTAAAGACCCATATGGTTGAGGACCGCCGTTGGCACGCCAACGTGCTGACTCTTACGAGCCCTCCGCCCTTCGCATCCGGTCATGAGGCTGCGGCCAGAAAACCCGGAGCCATCCTGCACTGCCGGCGAAGTTACGGCAAGCAGACCAGGTAAACATGCCACGCCCAAGTTCTTGCGAGATGGACTTGGACCAACTCTCAAAATCTTCATCGCTCCCAGTCCCCTGCCTGTCTACCCATGAGGTTGGAGCCTGCACGGAAAGGCCAGATGGGTTTGGCTCAACATTGGACCTCCAAAATGGCAACTGCTTCCTTTTGGATTGACATTACCTCCATTTGCTTAAGTCTCCCAGAAAACAAAAGTCCAGTAGTAATATAGTCTCTTTAAAACCAACAGGGGAACATGAAAAACATGTTCTTAAGCAAATGGACGATTTTAAACAACCATGAAGTTTCTAACAACACATGGGGAAGGAGAACTAAAGACGGGGTTGCTGTCCCCAATGGCCTACTGCGTTGACCCTTGACCCCTTTTTGCCCGGGAGAGGCATCCTCAAAAATAGCTGTGGGGCTTTGGGGTGTAGAAGCATGCCAAACGGAAAATCTGGTTAGCCGATTTGGTACCCAGTCTAGGCCCAATCGCCCGGTAACCCTGAAAGGACACCTTTTTTCGGGGCTGACAATTTTTGGCAAGGGAATTAGGATGCCATGGGTGCTGAAACAAAAGGAATCAGGTGGACTTCTCCGTTTGCCCTGCAAACCAAGCCCGGGGTTCGTAGCCGCCCTGGGTGGCGCGGGGCAGACCCGTTCACTTTGGGATCTACTCGAATGGTTGTAAAGGTTGATATCACCTGGTTGATATCACCCTTACTTCTTTCACGTTTATAAAACCTGGTAGAAACACTTGCTGGTGCTTGCTGGTGCTCAGTAGGGAATGTTGGAATGAGGCCAGGATTTCCCTCAAGGAAACCACCAGCAGGATGGTAGAAAAGGGTCATGCCCTCGTTCCCCTACTTCACCTTTCAACATTCCTGGTCGAACCATCTGCTGAAATCACCACTTGGATGGTGTATAGGGATCCTTCCCTCAATCCCGTATCTTATATAAACAAATGTAGTAGAAGAACCATCTGCTGAAATGGCCCTGGGAGCTTTGGACGTTCTCGCGCAAGGCCTCCAAGATTGCCTAGCAGCCCAGTGGAGGAGCCTGAGACGTCGGCATGCCGACCGAGGGCCCGGGTCTTCAACAACAACCAGCTGAGCACGGAAATGACGCAGAAACACAGATGCACAAATCCAGACTTGATGCTTTCCGCAACCAATTTGGTTTTCAACAAGTTCAAAGCTCCTAAGACTTTACAATGAAAAACCAGGTTTAACGCACCCTGACAACAACGGGTATCTAGAGTAGGGGTAGATCTCACTTGGTCTTCTCTCCAGCGTGGCGGTTGAGCCACACCGGTCGGCTCGATCTATCCCGCCTCCAAGAGAGCCGCTCAGCAGCCCGCTGCCAGAGTTGGACTCCTGAATTGCTTTCATTGGTGCGCGACGCGACGTGTTGAATCTTCGTAGCTGGGCTGCCCGTTTTCTGATCCCCGGCCAAAAGTGAGTCCTAACTTTGGATGGGGACTACCACTAGGTTTTCTGAAACTGGTTGGAGTTTAGCTTTTTGTCTAACTTTGGTTTTCTCATCCCCGGTTGAATGGGATTCACCACTAAACCCGGAGAACCTCGAAAGCTAAGGAGCCGGGAGCCATGGAGTCAGCGAGATAAGCAACTCGATCGCCGAGATCGAACTCGGACACTCTCCTCCCCAAGTGACACGCACGCGGCATGGGTGTGTCTTCTAAGTGGGCGGGACTCCCAAAGATGGCGAGCTTTTCCCTCTGAAGCCAGTCTAAAAGGGGAATCCTCCAGTAAAACAAACCCACATGTGTGTGTGTGTGTGTGTGTGTCTTTGAGTCATCTGTCCTGAGCCTGCCCCTGCCCATATTGCCACTCCTGAGGCATTGGCTTCAAGCTGACCAAATCTCTCAACGCCCTCAAAGGGCCCACAAGCCAGATCATGCACACTGGTTGGCTGCTTGTTTGGCTGCTTTTTTGGCTTGTTGGTTGGCTTGTTGATTGGCTTGTTGGTTGGTTGGTTGACTGGCCAAATCATTTGCGTTTTGGCTCTCAATAACCTTTATGTTTTAGTAAGGGTGGTACCCCAATGGAGCGGGGTGTCAGCTGCCAAGTAGATCTCGAATTACGGGGATTCAACATCCATCGGGCCTGGGGATTTTGGGCCCGAACCATCTGTGATCGATTCATATACACTCCTGCAGTTCTCTTCTCCCCTGCGTCTGAGGCTTTGGTGAAGTGACAACACCAGCCTTGTTGACCCAAACAATTTGTGGTTGGCCCATGAACCAAACAACGGCCGATTCCTCTCCGTCCAATGGCCACATTCAGTGCAAGAAACAGTACCATGTGCTCACACGCTGTATTGCAGTCGCTGGACCACTGACGATGGGTTTGCACCATAGTCCAATCATTCGTCGGCGGTGTTGCAAGGTAGAACTCTTATTCTATTGTGTGAGCGGGAACACGCCCGGCGGCCGGTGGCGGTTGTGCGCTTGCGCCTTACAGTTCCCAACCATTCGCAGACCACCAAAGGATCTTCATCGTGGGTAGGATGCTTTCACCCGCAGGTGAGCTGGTGGTGATATCCAAATACATGCCGGACACAGCTGAGGCTAGTCGCACAACATGAAGCCCGGCAAAAAGCGGCTGCACCAGTTGTTCATCTTCTAGTGATCCAGTTGCAACATGCGGCCGCTGGAAACAGGAAACTCCACCAGGTGTCCCATCCAATTCGCGAAACTCAGCCGGCCTCCCAGGAAGCCTGGCGGTCAGAAAAGTGGCCGGCCCAGCTCAAAACACACCCTGCCCACCAAACAAGCCTCCGGTTGATTTGACTATTCAACATGGCGTGTCTCTGGAGGGTCCCCAAATTTGGGGTGTGACACTGGGTGAAAGCCCGCTGAGTTAGTGAACCAAACGCCAAGGATCGCAAAACAAATCAATCTCTACTTGCCCATATTATCCGCAACATAGCCACAACTAATATAACATGACGCCATCATGACTCCCAACAAGGGTTCGACCTCCGGCATTGAAACGGTCGCCGGCGTTGATTGACAACTAAAATGCGAATGCCAAGACCTGCCAAGTTGAGTCAATGATTGATGCTCGTCTCCCTGAAACATCACCCGTATACTGCGGGAAACTCACCCACCAAAAAAGAGGCCGGCCAAAACGGAAATATGGGGAGTGTGAGCCTCGATGCAAACCAACATCTCGCGTTGGACAGGCAATGGCTGCTATATTTGCGTTCGATTTCGGAAACAAACTTCTGCCAAACGGCATATTTTTGATGACCAGCGTGAAACTAACCTGGTGACACCCCCAGACTCCCAGCGAATGCTGGATCAATCAGTAGCGCTTGATACAATGCAACTTTACAACTCGTGTCCCACATCCTCGCCTTGGGGGGTGGAGAGCACGGCAACAAACACACACACACACACAAACACATAGAGTTAATAACACAAGCGGAACACATGTGATCCTGAAATACTTGCCGTGTAGAAAGCCAAATCACTAGGCTTTTTTCAATACAAACATTTTCACCATTCCCGGGTACAGGAGGGCAGCCATCCCAACCCACGCCCAATCCCTCGCCTGACTCTGCTGCTGGCCTTGCTGCCAGGGTCTCTGCTGCTGGGTTTGTTGCCACTGGCTCTGCTGAC